>JAJPUD010001144.1:352985-405888 GCA_023553655.1 Myrmecobius fasciatus
ATATATATATATATATATATATATATATATACGCATATATATATACATATGTACACACATATATATATGTATATATATGTATATATATATAATTAAAACAATGTGAATGGAAATACTCACAAAAATTTGAAAATTAAGATTGCAAGGTTATTAAAAAAGAAAAAAGCTTAGTTCCAAAGAAGAGATAAAATACTTTCCCATTCTTTTGAAGTAGGAGATTCATGGGAGTAGAATACTATATATAATGACAGGGGTGTCTGTGTATTAATTAGGGATTTTTTTTAACTTTCTTTTCTCTGCTTTCTCTTCTTTTTCCTTTTTAAAAAATAATCATTGTGATATGAGATGGCTCTCTGGGATAAGGAAGGGTAACAGCAAATATTTAGTATATGTAAAAACAAGACATATCAATAAAAATCTATTTTTTAAAGTAGGGGAAAATATTTTCCACATCCACAGGAGATCCAGAACACAAACCATATTGAAAAGAGATTGTGTATGGACAGTGAGACTGTCCACATGTTGTTGTTTAAAGATTAGATTGTGATAACTGCTTTCAGCTTTAGAACATTGCAAAAACTGGATCAGATCCATAATCACTCAAAAAAATATGACCAAACTATATCTATGGGAAAAATCAAGTATACAAAGAATTCCTATTAAGCAATGTGGATCGCAAAATATTTTCCTTTTTAAAAATTTATTTATTTAATATTTCCCCCAGTTACATTCATAACATTTTTTTACATTTGCTTTAAAAGTTTTTGAGTTCTAGATGCTCTTCCTTATCGCTACCCATAATTAAGAAACCACTTAAGTTATGCAAAACACTTCCATATAAGTCAAGAAGTGAAAAAAACAAAAACATAGATCTCCCACCCTAATGAAAATAAAAACCCTCAAGAAAAAAATAAGTTTAAAAAAGAGAGAGAAAGAAAGAATGCTTCAATCTGCATTCAGACACAATCAGTTCCTTCTTTGGGTATGGATATCATCATACTAGTCATGGATGATTGTACTACTGAGAATAGCAGTCATTCAAAGCTGGTCATTCCAGAACATTACTATTATTTTGTATATAGTACAAACTTCACTTTGCTTGAGTTCATGGAGGACTGTTTTTTTTTTTCTTCAAAGCATCTTGCTCATAGTTTCCCTTAGAACAATAATATTCTATCATAAACACACATCACAATTTATTAAGTTCTTCCCCAATTGATGGGCATCCCCCTCAATTTCTAAATTTTTTTTGCCCTGAGAAGAGAGTTGCTAGAATTTTTTTTAAATATAGGTTATTTTTCTTTTTTCTCCCCCCTCAAAACTCTTTTGATGATATTCATGCCAACTAGTGGTGGTATTAGGTCAAAGTATATGCCTGAAATTATAGCCCTCTCAGCACAGATCATCTTTTGACAATTTATCAATTGGGGCATGACTCTTGTATACATTTGACTCAGTTCCCTCTATGTTTGAGAAATGAGGACTTATCACAGAAACCTGCTATGAAATTCATTTTATAATTACTATTGCTAACTATTTACCCCCATTTATTCTCTTTCCTTTTACCTGTCACTCTTCAGAAGTATTTTGGTATTGACCATTCCCTCCCCCAATATGCCCTCTCTTTTATCACCTTTCCCCCCTTCCCATGATTTATTCCCCTCCTATTTATCTGCAGGGTAAGACAAGATTTCTTTCTTTTTTTTTTAATTAAAGCTTTTTATTTGCAAACCATATGCATGGGTAATTTTTCAACATTGACCCTTGCAAAGCTTTCTGTTACAAATTTTTCCCTTCTTGCCCCAACCCTCTCCCCTAGATGGCAGGAAGTCTAATACATGTGAATTATGTTAAAATACTTGACAAATCAAATATGTGTATACATATTTATAGTTATCTTGCTGTACAAGAAAAATCAGATCTACAAGAAAAAAAAAAAAAAAAACCTGAAAAGGAAAACAAAATGCAAGCAAACGTCAATAGAGAGTGTGAAAATGCTATGTTGTGGTCCACACTCAGATCCCACAGGCCTCTTCCTGGGTGGAGATGGCTTTCTTCATTACTGAACAACTGGAACTGGTTTGAAACATCTCATTGTTGAAGAGAACCATGTCCATCAGAATTGATCATCATATAGTCTTGTTGTTGCCGTGTATAATGATCTCCTGGTTCTGCTCGTTTCACTCAGCATCAGTTCATGTAGGTCTCTCTAGGCCTCTCTGAAATCATCCTGCTGGTCATTTCTTACAGAACAATAATATTCCATGACATTCATATAATATAATTGATTCAGCCACTCTCCAATTGATGGGCATCCATTCAGTTTCCAGTTTCTAGCCATTACAAAAAGGGCTGCCACAAACATTCTTGCACATGTGGGGCCCTTTCCTTTCTTTAGGATCTCTTTGGGATATAGGCCCAATAGAAACACTGCTGGGTCAAAGGGTATGCACAGTTTGATAACTTTTTGAACATAATTCCAAATTGCTTTCCAGAATGGTTGGATCCGTTCACAGTTCCACTAACAATGTATCTATGTCCCAGTTTTCCCACATCCCCTCCAACATTCATCCTTATCTTTTCCTATCATCTTAGCCAATCTGACAGCTGTGTAATGGTATCTCAGAGTTGGTAAGACAGATTTCTATATCCCTATTATATATGCTATTTCCTCTGAGCCAATTCTGATGAGGGTAAGATTTATTCACTCCCTCTTTGCTCCTCCCCTCTCTCCCCCTACTGTGAAAGCTTTTCCTTACCTCTTTTTTTATGGCAATTTTTTTTTTTTTTTTTTTGCTGAGGCAACTGGGGTTAAGTGACTTGCCCAGGGTCACACAGCTAGGGAATGTTAAGTGTCTGAGACCAGATTTGAACTCAGGTCCTCCTGACTTCAGGGCTGGTGCTCTTATGGCAGATAATTTGCACCATTCCATTTCTCCCTTTTCCTTTCTCCCAAAACATTCCTCTCTCAATCTTAGTTTCATCATTAAAAAAAAAAAAAGATATTATCCCTTCATTTTCAACACACTTGTGCCCTCCTTCTAACTGTCATAATAATGAGAAAGTTCTGAGTTACAAGAATCATCCTCCCCTGTAGGAATGTAAACAGATAAATTTATTAAGTCCCTTATGATATCACTTTCCTGATTGATTAACTCCTTATGCTTCTCCAGAGTACCTGTATTTGAAAGTTTTTCACTTAGCTCTGGTCTTTTCAACACAAATGTTGGAAAATCCTCTATTTTGTTGAATGACCACCTTTTCCTCTGAAGGATTATACTCAGTTTTGCTGGGTAGGGGATTTTTGGTTATAATCTTAGCTTTACTGCTCTCTGGAATATCAATCATCTCCCAAAACACTTTGGTCCTTTAATATAAAAACTGCTAAATCTTGTGTTATCCTAACTGTGGCTCCATTATACTTAAATTGCTTCTTTCTGGATGCTTGCAATATTTTCTCCTTGACCTGGAAGTTCCATAATTTTACTATACTATTCTTTGGAGTTTTCATTTTAGGATCTCTTTCAGGAGATGATTGGTGGATTATTCCAATTTCTATTTTACCTGTTGGTCCTAGAATATCAGGACAGTTTTCCTTGATAATTTCTTGAAAGATCATGTCCAAACTCTTTTTGTGATCATGACTTTCAGGTAGACCAATAATTTTTAAATTACCTCTTCTGGATCTATTTTCCAGGTCAGATGTTTTTCCAATGAGATATTTCACTTTTTTTTTCTTTCCGTTTTAGTTCAATGTGTCTTAATTTCTCATTAAGTCACTAGCTTCCATTTGCTCAACTTTTTTTTTTTTTTTTTGCTTTATGCTGAGGCAATTGGGGTTAAGCGACTTGCCCAAGGTTACACGGCTAGGAAGTGTCTGAGACCAGATTTGAACACTCAGGTCCTCCTGACTTCAGGGCTGGTGTTCTATCCATTGTGCAACCTGGCTGCCCCTCAACTATTTTTTTTTAATTTTAAGCTTTTTATTTGTATAACATATGTATGGGTAGTTCCCCAACCTTGATCTTTACAAAGCTTTCCAATACAAATTTTACCCCTAGTCCCCTCCCCTCCCCCAGATGGCAGGAAGTCCACTACATGTTAATAATGTTGAAATGCTTGAGAAGTTATGCAAGAAAAATCCTATCTACAAGAAAAAAAAAGAATCAGAGAAAGGCAACACAACGCAAGCAAATGTCAATAGAGATCATGAAAATGTTACGTTGTGGTCCATATTTCATGTCCCTCTTTCTGGGTGTATATGGTTTTCTTCAGTGAACAAATGGAACTGGTTTGAGACAATTCTTTATTGCAGAGAGCCATGTCCATCAGAATTGATCATCATGTAATATTGTTGTTGCTGTGCATGATGATCTCCTGGTTCTGCTCGTTTCACTCAGCATCAGTTCATTCAAGTCTCTCCAGGCCTCTCTGAAATCGTCCTGCTGGTCGTTTCTTACAGAACAATAATATTCCATAACATTCATATACCATAATTTATTCAGCCACTCTCCAATTGATGGGCATCGCTTCAGTTTCCAGTTTCTAGCCACTACAAAAAGGGCTGTCACAAACATTCTTGCACATGTGGGTCCCTTTCCCTCCTCTAAGATCTCTTTGGGATATAGGCCCAGTAGAAACACTGCTGGGTCAAAGGGTATGCACAGTTTGACAACTTTTTGAGCATAGCTCCAAATTGCTCTCCAGAATGGTTGGATCCGTTCACAGTTCCACCAACAATGTATTAGTGTCCCAGTTTTCCCACATCCCCTCCAACATTCATTGTTATCTTTTCCTGTCATTTTAGCCAATCTGACAGGTGTGTAGTGGTATCTCAGAGTTGTCTTAATTTGCATTTCTCTGATCAATAGTGATTTGGAGCAACTTTTCATATGACTAGAGATGGTTTTAATTTCATCATCTGAAAATTGTCTGTTCATATCCCTTGACCACTTATCTATTGAAGAGTGGCTTGAATTCTTATATATATGAGACAATTCTCTATATATTTTAGAAATGAGGCCTTTATCGGAACCATTAAATGTAAAGATGATTTCCCAGTTTGATGCTTCCCTCCTAATCTTGTCTGCATTTGTTTTGTTTGTACAGAAACTTTTTAACTTAATATAGTCAAAATTATCCATCTGGTGTTCAATTAGGAGTTCCAAGTCTTCTTTGGACATAAATTTGTTCCACCTCCACAGGTCTGAGAGATAAACTATATTACGTTCCTCTAACTTGCTTACAAAGTCCCTCTTTATATCTAGATCATGAACCCATTTAGATCTTATCTTGGTATGTGGTGTTAGGTATGGGTCAAGCCCTAATTTCTTCCACACTAGTTTCCAATTTTCCCAGCAGTTTTTGCCAAATAGGGAGTATTTATCCCAAAAGCTGTGGTCTTTGGTCAACTATTTTTTTTAAGGAATTATTTTCCTTAGTGAGCTTTTACTTCCTTTTCCAATTGGCCAATTTTGCTTTTTTAAGGCATTCTTTTCCTCTTAAGTTTTTTGTATTTCCTTTTGGATCACTCTCAATTCTTTTCCTAATTTTTCCTCTATCTCTCTTACTTGATTAAAAGATTCCTCTTGAACTCTTCCCTGGCCTGACCCCAATTCTTATTTTTCTTGGTGGCTTTGGATGTAGGAGTTTTGACTTTGTTATCATCTTTTCAGTCTATGTTTTGATCTTCCTTGTCATCATAAAAACTTTCAGTGGTAAGAAACTTTTTTGTTGTCTACTCATTTTCCTAGTCTATTACTCAGCTTTTAACTCTTTGTTAAAGTAGGGTCCTGTTTCCAGAGTGGAGAATGCATTATCCTAAGCTTCAAGGGTTTTGTGCAGCTGTTTTCAAAGATCCTTCTAGGGACCTGTTCAGAAGCCTTTTCTGCTCTGGACCTGTTAGGGGTCCCCACTCCACTGTAGCTGTAAGATATAGTGTGCTGTCTTGGGCCAGGATTGCTCACCATAGCTTTGCTGAAACAACCTGTCTGTGCTGGGATTGTGTGCTAGACTTCCATCTTGGTGCCACAGACCTTCTCCATTGACCTTCCAAATCCTCCCTGGTATTCCCAGGCCAAGAGGCCCAGAAGCCTCTAGCAATATTGTTGATTCAGAGATCCTGCCTCACTGACAATGGGGTCTGAGTTGGTGTTGATGTTGGTGCAGTCTGCACAGAGATAGCATGCTAGGCTCCCACCCTGGTTCCATGGACTTTTTTTTGCTGACCTTCCAAATAGCCTTCAACTGGAAAATGTTCCACTGCTCTAAAATTTGTTTAGTCATTATTTTACAGGAATTTGGAGAACTTTGGGGTAAAGGTTAGGTGAGTTCATTCCTTTACTCTGCCATCTTGGTGCCACCTCCCACAAGATGGTATTTTCACCTATCTTCTTGTTATTAGCTTGGGTTTTTTTTTTCCTTTCTTGCTTTCCTTTTTGATCTTATTTTTCTTGTACAGCACGATAAATGTGGAAATATGTTTAAAATTGCACATATTTAACCTATATTGGATTACTTACTGTCTAGGGGAAGGGAAAGTGGGGAGGGAGGGAGAAAAACATGAAATACAAGGTTCTGCAAGGATGAATGTTGAAAACTACCTTTGCATATATTTTAAAAAACAAAAGGCTATAATTTAAAAATACAGCAAGAGTACAGAGAAAAGGACAGAGAGAAATTATGACAACATTTGGTATGACTAAAAGTTGAGGGGGAAAAAGCAGAGTCAAGGATATCGCTAAGAATTCAAATCCATGTGACTAGAAGCATAACAGTACCATTACATCATATGGAAAGTCTAAAGAAAGGATAAGTTAGAAAGAAATAGGAGAGACATTTTGTACAACTTTAAACTTGGGATACTAACAAATGGGCCATTATCTATAAAATGAGGAGCTTGACCTTAAAGATCTCTGAGATTTCTTCTACTAAAATGCTTTGATTCTACATACATATAATTTATAATAATTGTCATGATAAAAATAAATATATATACTTGACCATGCCTAAAAGAGAATTCATTATTTTTCCTTTTAAGTCCTCCCCACTATAGTACCTACTACTATAAAGCAGGGGTGAGGTATCTTTTTTAATGTCAAGGGCCATTTGGATATTTATAACATCTTCTGTGGGCTCTACAAAACTATCAATTTATGGAACACCAGCAGTGGGAGGTTATTGTGACTAGCTTTCAGGTCATCATTGCCTACAGTTGCCTTAGCAAATTTTTTTTTTAAATTAAAGCTTTTTATTTGCAAAACATATGCATGGGTAATTTTTTAACATTAATCCTTACAAAGCCTTCTGATCCAAATTTTTCTCTTTCCCCCCACCTCCTCCCCTAGATGGCAGGAAGTCTAATACATGTGAATTATGTTAAAATACTTGACAAATCGAATATACGTATGCATATTTCCACACTTATCTTACTGTGCAAGAAAAATCGTGTCTACAAGAAAAAAAAACTGAGAAACACAATGCAAGCAAACATCAATAGAGAACATGAAAGTGTTATATTGTGGTCCACATTTCATATCCCTCTCTCTGGGTGTATATGGCTTTCTTCACTGAACAATTGGAACTGGTTTGAGACAATTCTTTGCTGCAGAGAGCCATGTCCATCAGAATTGATCATCATATAGTCTTGTTGTTGCTGTGTATAATGATCTCCTGGTTCTGCTCATTTTGCTCAGCATCACTTCATGTAAGTCTCTCCAGGCCTCTCTGAAATCGTCCTGCTGGTCATTTCTTACAGAACAATAATATTCCATGACATTCATATACTATAATTGATTCAGCCATTCTCCAATTGATGGGCATCCATTTATTTCCAGTTTCTAGCCACTACAAAAAGGGCTGCCACAAACATTTTTGCACATGTGGGACCCTTTCCTTCCTTTAAGATTTCTTTAGGATATAAGACCAATAGAAACACTGCTGGGTCAAAGGGTATGCACAGCCTGATAACTTTTTAAGCATAGTTCCAAATTGCTCTCCAGAATGGTTGGATCCGTTTGCAGTTCCACCAACAATGTATCAATGTCCCAGTTCTCCCACATCCCCTCCAACATTCGTCATTATCTTTTCCTGTCATCTTAGCCAATCTGACAGTTGTGTAGTGGTATCTCAGAGTTGTCTTAATATGCATTTCTCTGATCAATAGTGATTTGGAACACTTCTTTATATGACTAGAGATAGTTTTAATTTCTTCATCTGAAAATTGTCTGTTCATATCCTTTGACCATTTATTGGTTGGAGAATGGCTTGAATTCTTATAAATTCTCTATATGTTTCTAAAATAGAAATGAGGTCTTTATCAGAACCCTTAAATATAAAGATGATTTCCCAATTTATTGCTTCCCTCCTAATCTTGTCTGCATTAGTTTTGTTCATATAAAAACTTTTTAACTTAATGTAACCAAATTTATCTATCTGGTATTCAATTAAGAGTTCCAGTTCTTTTCTGGACATAAATTCATTCCTTCTCCACAGATCTGAGAGGTAAACTATCCTATGTTCCTCTAATTTGCTTATAATATCACTCTTTATGTCTAAATCATGAATCCATTTTGACCTTATCTTGGTATATGGTGTTAGGTGTGGGTCAATGCCTAGTTTCTTCCATACTAGTTTCCAATTTTCCCAGCAGTTTTTGTCAAATAGTGAGTTCTTATCCCCAAAACTGGGGTCTTTGGGTTTGTCAAATATTAGATTGCTATAGTTATTGCTTATTTTGTCCTGTGATCCTATCCTATTCCATTGATCTAATACTCAATTTTTTAGCCAGTACCAAACGGTTTTGATGACCACTCTTAGCAAATGATTTCATGGACCTTTTATGGCCCACAGTCCAGATATTCCCTATCCGTTATAGGGGATACTGAGGGGATACCTCAGACTCATAACCTAAGGGTGACTCTCAACTCCTCAATATCTCTCATGCATTCACATCCAGTAATACCCCTTTCTTTTCTCTGACACTGCCACCAATTTAGTGTAGGCCCTCGTCTCATACCTTTATTATTTAAATGGGAAGGATGGGGGAAGGAAGCAAGTTCCTGTCTGCCTGTCTCAAATCTCTCTCCATTTCAATCTATTCTCCCTTCAGCTATCAAACGTGATTTTCCTAAAGAACGAATTTGATCATGTCACCTCCCCCACCCTTTACTCCTACTTAATAAGTGGCTTTAGGATCAAATATAAAATACTGTTTGGTATTCCAATCCTTGATGATTTAGCTCCTTCCTACATTTCCAGTCTTCTTACACCTTACTCCCTCCAACACATACTCTTCAATCCAGTAACAAGAGGCTTCCAGGTTGTTTCATTTACAAAATACTACATCTCTAGGCTCTGAGCCCTACCTAGAGAACATTCTCACTCCTCTACTCCACCTACTGACTTCCCTGGCCTCTTTTAAGTGTCATCTAAAAACCCATCACCTACAAGAAGCCTTTCCCAACCCCTCTTAATTCCAGTGCATTCCCTGTTATATTTCCAGTTTACCCTGTATGTAGTTTGCTTTTTTTACAGTATCTTTACATGAAGTCTCTCTTATTAGATTGTGAGCTCCTTGAGGAAAGGAACTGTTTTTTGTCTCCTTTTGTATCCCTAGCATTTAGCATACTGCCTAGCCCATACCAGGTGCTTAATAATTTTTTATTGATTAATTGATTGTACATCAAGGTTCAGTCAAAAAACTTAAGTTTTCTCAATAGTCTTTACCATGTTTCCAAGATGGAAACTTCAGCTGCAGCCATAAGTGCTATTTGTAGTATCTCTACTGTTTTCAATGATCTCTAAGACTTATATCTAACTCAACACATTTTTTTCAAAAGCAACTACTCCATTCACTACTGTTCTTGCAGAAAAATCACTGTCTTGTTTTCTACTATTATAGCTCATCATTCCACTGCTTTCCCATGTAATTTGAAGCTATACTTCATTCTATCTTCAAAGCATTCCTCTCTATATTAATTACTTTCCTTCAGCTTGCCATACAGCAGCTGTCCATTCTCCATGTCAGAAATTTACTAAATTTTTAACTATTTATAGCACATAAAACATGAGTACTCTCTCTACTCCCTATAGCAATTTAGACCTTGGCCAGATGAGCTAAATAACTGAGGAAGAGAGAGCATTACAGGGATTCCAAATATAGTATGGAGGGCAACCCAAAGATCAAAGAACTATACATTATTCCACACAGTCCAACAACTGTGAAAAGTTCTTTGATGTTTAGCTTCCTCATTCTGTGATGTCAGTATACCCTAGTCATCTTTTCTGCCATAGGAGCCTCTTGCTAACTCATAGACTCTAATACAGTCTCATTATTAACCAAACAATCCACCTGTGAAACATTATACAGCAAGATTAATAAAACATGCAGTATAACTGAGAAAAATCAGTATTAAGAGAGATGTTATTATATTTCTGAAATGTTTAAAAAAAATGATCCTACAGAACAAACTTCATTAAGTATCAAGATTTATTAATTTTTTTAAAATGCTATTCCCTTGATAAAAAAATCAAATTTTTAAAATAATACTTTAAAACTGACAATTTATTTGACTTCTCACCTTTTCCTCAATTATAGTTGTAATAAATTAGTTCAATTCAATTCAAACTTAAGTTAAAGATAAGTTCATTGTACTTTCTTTAAATAAAGCTTTCTAGGGGCAGCTAGGTGGCGCAGTGGATATAGCACCAGCCCTGAAGTCAGGAGGACCTGAGTTCAAATCTGGTCTCAGACACTTCCTAGCTGTGTGACCCTGGGCAAGTCACTTAACCCCAATTGCCTCAGCAAAAAGCAAAAAAGTAAATAAATAAATAAAGCTTTCTAGAGAAACCATAAATTTTTTTTTTAAGTTTTGGAGAAATATTTTGCATATCAGAAATCCATTCAATAAACATTTATTAAGTACTTCTCTAAATAATTGTTATAAGACAAAGGAAACTGAATCAATTCCTGATGAAACCTGAGGAAGAACAGTAAGGAAAGGAGAAGGAAGAGAGGAATAAGCTTTCAACTGAGAAATAAATTACAGAATATGAATAAAATGAAGTATTATTATTGTATAAGAAATAATGAAAGAAATGGTTTCACAAATCTAGGAAAACATATATTAACTCATGACAGGATCATGTCAGCAAAACCACAAGAACCATAATAACAAGAATATAGTAAAGAAACAATTTTGAAAGACTTCCAGAATTCCAATAAATGCAATGACCAACAATAATTCTGTAGCATCACTAATGAAGCTTGCTACTCAACTCCTGAAACTGGGGTGATGCATTCAAAATGTAAGAATGAGACATATATTTTTAAACAAGACAAATGTTGGAACTGTTTTACATAACTATGCTTATTAATTAGTAGGATTGTGCTTTTATTTTATTCATTGAGGGGGTATTTAAGGAGGAAAAGGAAGTAGGCAATAGTGTTGCCAACAATAACAAAAAAAAATTAAAGGAAAAAAAGAGTCATTCAAGCATTTTAAAATGTTCAGAAAAGGAGTTCAGAAGGAATTCAGACAAACAGGAAAACTTTGAAAATAGCACACTGCACTTATTATATTCTTTTTATAATAAGCAAGCTCTTCATAAAAGAAATACATGGTTTCACATAAACTTCTCTATTTCTATACACACAAATACATTTATGGTGCATACTTATGTATATTTGTATATACATATATATGTAAATGTTTGCAAAATCCATAATAAAGCATTTAAGTCTTAACTCTTACCTTTAAGTAATTTAACTAATTTCTTAAACTTCCTTTCTCCTTGCTGATAATAATAATTTCTAGAAATTTAGTTGTCCTAGGGACTAAGGTAGCTTCGGGGGGGGGGGGGAGAAGCATAACTCTCATAAAATAGAACACAAACCAGTTTTTTCTTTGCTCAATTCAATTCAGAATTCTCAATTCAACCAACATATTGAATACTTACTATGAACTAGACACTAAGTTAGATAAAAAGTGAAATAGTTTGTGCACTAACAGAGCTTCAAATCTAATAGGAGTAATAAATCATATATAAATAACTAAAATGAAAACAAAACATGAGAATTACAAAGTGCCATGCAAAATCTGAAAAATAAAAAGAATTTCTGCCTGAAGTTAACAAAAAGTTTCTCTAAACATATGATTTAGGCACAACTTCAGACATATGGAGCAAAGATTAATCCAGACAATCCTGAAGGATTCCTAAAGAGAAAGGAAGGAATGTATAAGAAGGAAAGCAACTTTGCTGAAGCACAAAGTCCATAGTGGATTAACATTGTGATATAATTAGAAAGAAAGTGGTACTCTTTGTGGACACTATGAAGGAGCTTTGAAGGCTCTGCCTTCATAATTTTTGTACTATTTGTAGGCAACAGGGAAGCACTCCAAGGTTTTGATTTCTGGAATCATATAATCAGATACATTCCAAAGGGATTACAGAAACTCAGAGATAGAAAGGATCTGAGAAATCATCTAATCCAAACCTCCCACCTAAAATATGAAATCTA
This sequence comes from Myrmecobius fasciatus, assembly GCA_023553655.1. Taxonomy (NCBI): domain Eukaryota; kingdom Metazoa; phylum Chordata; class Mammalia; order Dasyuromorphia; family Myrmecobiidae; genus Myrmecobius; species Myrmecobius fasciatus. The sequence continues at coordinate 365,506 of JAJPUD010001144.1, forward strand.
TCTACTATATTTCAAACAAATGGTCATTTAGCTTCTGCAAAAACATCTCTAGTAATGAAAAATTTAATTCAGAAATGGTTTGAAGGATGAATTGGTAAAGATTAGGTAGTGATATTCCTTCCATCTATTCCATATATGTCTTTTATGGACCTATTTGGGTTTTTTTCCTATGTTGAAAAGAGAAACTGCTTTTGCCTTTCTTTTTATTGCTGGTGTTTAACACAATGACACTGTACCTAATATGCACTTAAAAAATGTTTGCTGATTGGTGAGATTAGATTTGGAATGGAAGAGGAAAAAAGAAAAAATAACACCAAAGTTTCAATCATTAGGTCAATGCTAACACCATTAACTGAATGAAAGAAATCAGAATTAGGTAAGAAAAAGATATCTTGTCTTGGGCACTGAGCTTAAAGTATAAACAAGACATATACAGGAAATGGTCTTTCCACCTGTCTAGACAACTAGATAGCACAATGGATAGAATGATGGAACTGTACTCATTAAGACCCAAGTTCAAATCCAGCCTCAGACACTTAATCAGCTATATGACTATGGTCAAGTCGCTTAACTGCTTTCTGCTACAGTTTCTACATCTGTAAAATGGGTAAAATGGGTATAATGATAGCACTAATCTCTCAGGGTTGTTGTAAAAGAATGCTTGTAAATCACTTTGCAAACCTTTAAGTGCTTTAATTCCTAATTATTATTCTCAATCTTCCTTTATCTCCCTCAATTAGAATGTGAGCTTCTTGAAAGAATGCAATGTCTTGATTTTCTATATGCATCTCCAGCACTCAATCTAGTGCTTGGCATATATATTAGGAGCTTAACAAATGCTTAACAAATGCTTTTCCAATCCATTCAGAAGATCTAGAGCTAAAAGAATCACAGAAAAGTAGAATTAGAAGAAAATAAAAGGGATCATCAAGTCTAATTTTTTAGGAAATGAGGTATAGAGATGAATTTACTTGTCTAAGGTCACATAAGTGTTAGATTTTAAATCCATGTTTTTCAAGACAAAGAAACATCAGGGCTGGAGATATAACTACTGGCCACATAAAAATGTATTGAGGTTATGATGGTAGATTGCTGGAGAAATGAGTTTAGAGAGAAGGGAAAATGTACAAGGTTAGCTTGTAGAATGCCAATATTTAAAGTTAAAAGAAAATAGCAGGGGCAGCTAGGTGGTACAGTGGATAGAGCACCAGCCCTGAAGTCAGGAGGACCTGAGTTCAAATCTGGTCTCAGACACTTAACATGGCCTAGCTGTGTGATCCTGGGCAAGTCACTTAACGTCAATTGCCTCAGCAAAAAAAAAAAAAAAAAAAAGTAACAATTTTTACATAAGGAAAGTGTGGTATAATGAACAGAATCCTGAATTTGGTTGAAATTCATACCCTGCTGTTTACTACATGATCAAATATGGTTAAATCACTTCATCTCCATGAGTCTCGGTTTCCATATTTGTAAAATGATGGAATTGCACTAGATTTCAAGAATCCTTTTTAGTTCCAAATCCTGTAAAGACCCTTTATTTTTTTTCCCAGGGATAATCTGATCTTTAAAACAACCCTGTGAAGTACATAAATAATAGTAACATCCACATTTTATGGATCAAGGAAATGTTAGAAAAACTCTAGAAATTTTACTTTTAAGAGTTCCAAAAAACTTTGGTATTTAGATATGAATGCAGATCTCCTGTCTTCCTATTCTAAACATTATCATATAGAGAAGCTCAATGTGTACTAAACTAACAGACACCAAACAGAAAGACTACCAAAGAAACAAAGATCACACTGCTTCTTGGGTTCTCAAAAGAATATGCTGAGTTCTTAAAGTTGGAACTACATGAAAAAATCTGGCAACATTGGGGCAGCAAAATATTAGCTAAATTTTAGGCTTTCAATGTAATTATACAATAACACTTCATTTTCACATGTCTATGATCCATTTATTATCCCCAAAGTCAAAAGTAAATTTTTCTAACATACCATGTGATCATACAGTCATTTCTACAATGAAACTGCACTACTCTTTATGGGAAAAGTTTGCTGCTGTGTAGTAAACAGGAAATGGTGCTATCATTTTCATTCCCCTTAATCACTTGAGTAACTTATTTTTGAAGTCATGATTTGAATAAAATATAAACAAAAAGCATATATCTCTACACAAATAAAGTCCAAAAGAATCTAAGTTGTGTTCTATATATTTTTAAGATTTCAGTAGGCCACAATAAAAGTAAAAACTTTGACCAACTACTAAAACTTCCAAAGTTTAGTATTTACGCATATCTTAATTTACACAGTAGGATTAGTTTATTCAGCAAGATTATTTAGAGATTCTTAATTCTCAATATTATTTTGAAGCCGCTGTTACTAGTTTAGTCCACAAATCTCCATAAAGACAACATTTAAATGATTCATATTAGTACTTGAGAGACAAACCTTTTCAGAGAACAATTTTCTTAAATATCACTGACACTAAAAGCACAACTATACTGCAAGGTACAATATAATTCAAATCACTTATTTTTGGAAAGAAATCCCTATCATATGGAAACACACAAAGGTTACAAAAAAAGAACACAGCATTAAGATTCAATTCATTAAATATAAAGATTCTAAGAAGTAAATATGTTTGCAATTTTTTCACCCATTAAAAAATTCTTGGCAATAAAAGTCTTATAATTATGCAAAAGAGTTATATCTAAGAAATTTTATGACTGATAAAAAGTATCAGAAATCATTCCCAAGGAAAATGTCATATCCTGAATTAATGAGGGGAAGGAAGATATGAAGGGAAAAGAGATCAGAGGACTTGGGGGATGGGGTGGAGAGGGTCAAGATAAAAGGAAAGAGAAGGTGAAAGTGGGAAGAACAGCTCATTGCAGCCCACCATCTAGTAAATTTCCATTTTAAGTAATTATACTTGCTAACTAGGTAGAAAGTTCTGTTGTTTCTAGCTGTTAAAGAACTACAAGTATTGTCAGACCCCTCTAAATTTGGTGCCCTAGAGCAAAACACAAATTATCTACCAAAATTAGGGCTTAGTTGTACAAAGTATGTTATAAAAAAAAAAAAAAGATTAGAAGGCCACAATTTGAATATATTAATCTCTAATAGAAATTTTGATCAATTCTATGTAAGTGAATAACACCACCACCAAAAAGCAGTTTTTTTTAAAATAGCAAAACCCTGTATTTACAATATGACAATTTACATTTCTCTATGATTTGCATCGTCTTTTAAACCCACTAAATTACTCACATTGTTACTGTACTGAGTTCTAAACATTACAAACATTTCTTAGATGAGTAAATATCAACACTATTTGCTTTGATATTAGACCAAAAGAACAAAATACTTAGTATTCACTTTACTATCTGATCACTATCAACAAACCCATAGGTTGAGAGGCCTGCATACATCTAATGTGCACTTTATACCTTCAGTGATCAGCCTCCTGAAGTGAGGCGCAGACTAGTACTGCAGTAGGAACTATGGTAACATTAATTTAGTGATTAAATACCCAAAATGACAAAAACCTGTAATAATCACTTAACTAGGTATCTATTACTACTAAATTCTAACATGATATAATCCTAATTTTTTCATGTAGAGGGATTTTATCTATCATTAGTAACCAGAATTAGGAAAGAATCTATTTCTTTAAAGAAAAAAAAAGTCTTTTAAGATTAACTGATACAGAACGAATATATAATTCATCAGTTTCATATTTATATCAGAAATGCAAATAAATTAGATTAAGTCCAGAAAACATATAATATAGAAACCTGTTATGATGCTGATATTAGGGGATAAAATTAACACCCATCTTTTAAGCTAAATTTATATCATGCTCATTGGTATTGAATGTGGGGCTATTGAATCAAGGTACATTCAAAACCCAGAAAGAAACTATCTTTTTATGAAGTTGACTATTTCTAAATAATAGATTGCATATCTTAGCTAATATAATCAATAATGTCCAAAAGATACCAAACAATGACTTCTTAATTGGAGGGCCAAATTTGCATATCTTTCTTTAGTAGTTCAGTTGTGATAGTCAAGAATATGGTAAAATATTACAAATGCAAAGTTTCATTTAATGATCATCAAACTTGTCATGGATATGGAAAAAACACAAGCAAAATTTACAAGTAGAAAAAGTACTGTATAAAGAAGAAAAAGTTATGGTCTGCATACAATCCCAAACTATGAAAGTATATTTCAAATTGTTTGTAATACTGAAAATTATATAAATATTCTTCAATAACAAATTGTATATTTCTATTCAGATTACTTATTATTACTGTTTCAGGAAATAGCAGATAAAAGGCAAGGAAACTCGGATTTTTTTAAATGACCAAACTGTTTCTGAAAAATATGATGAAATACAGCTCTCTCCTCAATAGAGAAATGTTACATTCATTCACTGTATCAACTGGTTTTACTTAACCATTTCTATACCTACCAATAAGTTTTGACACAGAAAATAGCAACATTGGAACATTGAAATCCTGAGAATGGAATAGTTCCATCCCATTCAATGTGGCTATATGAGTAAACTGTAATTGCTTCGCCACTACGCCAAGGTCTCTAGATGATTTTATGGAGAATATGAATCAGTTAATTTTTTATTTTATGTCATTTTTCTATTTCATTTTTATGCCAATAAAATGATATTTAAATTATTCTGTTTAAACTGAGTTATTTTAATACTAGAAATATTTTAAATAGAACAAAAATTAAAATACAAATTTTTAGAAATCTGTTATCATCTATGACTACCCTCAATCATCCACAGCATGTTTCCACTGATCTATATACACCTGATTATCTTCCATCCACCTGCCTCCCCAAAATTAAAAAAAAAAAATGAGTTTTTTTTTTTAAATAGAGCATCCAAATGTCCCAAGCACTACATTAGAAACTATGAACAATTACGTGTGTGTGTGTGTGTGTATTTAAAATCTGTTAAGAGTCATTCTGAGTCACTTATTCATAATGGAGCACTTTGGGCCACATTGGAAAAACACAAAACATTTAAGTTACTTCAAAATACATATATAAGATACAACTGAAAGTTAAAAAGTCAAGTCTAACTTGTAAGTCAAATATAAATTATGTTTTCAAATATAAGCCAACACCTAAATTGTCAATGCATAGCAATATTTTTTCCAACTAGAAAACAATATATTACAGAATCACAAGTTTCACTTTGTCAACTGGGTGAGATAAAATGCCAGACATTATTACATTTTTCTTTTCAAGCAATTCCCAACAGACCCCTAATTATTACCAACAATTTAATTTTTACTCTTACTAGTATTTTCAGTTTTGTTTAGCACTTACCCCTCTTCTGAACCCAACCTTCTTTCACAATGGTAACATCGCTCATGATGGCTCCCCTCTGAGCCCTCAACTTCAAGAAAAGATACTTTGAGATATCAGCTTTGGGGTTTGGATTCTCTTTTGCTGCTGCTGCCCTTCCCACTCTCTAGTGATGACTCAGCCTGGAAGGAAGTATTGAAGAAAGAATTTCTTTTTTTTTCCATTCTTACAACTCATACAGCAATAACAAACAACTAATTCTTTGTAAATGTCTTCAACTGCCTGACCCCACATAAAAGTTTGGCTCTTCAAACTAGAGAACTTATTTATTCAATAATTCTATAATGAATGTGCTTCCCTGATCTTGTGACATATTTCAACTGATAATGAAACTTCTGATTTGAGAAACAATGTTAAGAAAATCACTGTGATACATAAAGCTTTGGATTCTAAAAAATAGAAAATAAATGTCTGAAAATAGTCTAAAATTTGTTTTTGTATTTTTTCTCAAAATTTGTATAATTTCAAGCAACCAATCAATGTTTTTGTTTGCTATTTTCAGATGAAACATAAGAATTCATTAGTATGTAAATTACTACCACAGATACATGTCATAGTCATTCAATACATTAGAAGAAAAGTCTTCATGTGTTACCATATTTTGCAAAAAAAAAATTCATCATTTCACGGCTAACTCTTTACAAGTTAATCACAAAACAAACCAGCATACATTTGACAAGATAACAAATTCAGTTTATGGCATGTTGACTTTACATGTCTTCAGGACAGCTCTCTGTAGTGATTCACTTAAACTAATCTATTTAAACTCTAAATCTTTAATGTAACCAGTCCCTCAATACCAACTGCACAAATTTTAAGGTTCCTGGGGATTAGAGTGTAATGTAAATTCCTGTGTATGTCCTACAAAATAAGCAGACATAATTGCTGTTTGTTAGTAACACAGCTAGCAAAACAGCAAAAAAAAATTTTTTAAGATGCTTTTTTATTTAAAGATATACAATGCAACCATCAAATACAGATCACAAGTCAATGAACATGCAATGTGTTCAACAGAAGTAATATTCTTCTCTTTATTTAACACACAACACAAAAACAAGAAAAAATGAATTGGTTCTCAGTTCAACTCAGCAAAAAGTTTTTAAATAATAATTTTTCCCTCATATTATTCTGCTTAATGGAAGGTATTATCCCTTACTTTCCCCATTCATGTTTGTATATTTTAATTGTATTTTTGTCTGTGTGTGAGAAACAGCAAGGTCAATTTGACATGATTATCAAAGCATTCATATAGCATTTTACAAATATTATTTCATTTGATCTTCAAAACAACCCTAGGCACTAGGTATTATATTATTACAATTTAACAGAGGAGGAAATAGAGACTGATAGAGGTTAAGTGATTTGCCTAGGATCACACAGCTTTTTTCAGAGGCTTTTTGAATTCAGATTTTGATTCTCCATTTAGTTTACTACCTGCTGAAAAAGGTTGAAGCAACAGAAGCTACCCAGATTGAAAACTTGGTTTCCTAAAAGGAGGTGAGGTCCCCAAAAGAAATAGGGTAGTTTAGAAAAGGATGAAGTTTAGGACAATGATAATACATTGAAATCTGCAATATAGTTCATAACTTCATGCCTGCTTATTTGTGTGACTCATCCTGCCACATACAAAATAAAAAAGAGGGAAGAGGGTGGAGTTTTCATTTTATTTTTTTACTTTTACTTTTTAAGAATCACTGCCTTAAAACACAAAGCCTGAGGAAGTTAAAAGCTAGGAGTGGAAGCAATGGGAGGGAACAAAACGTAAGTAGAATTTTTCCAATGGCATCTGTGAAGCTACTACTATAGGTATCCTGATTGCAATTGTTGTACAAAGAGGAAAAGTGGATTTTGAAAAGCTAGGAATGAAGAGGGTCTGAAGTGCTGAATGATTATGGGTAAAGAGTAAGTATAATTATGTTGTAAACATGTGCCACAATTGACTTACGGAAGGGAGGGTAAAATAAAATTAATCTTCTACCCTTTGACTGGTTGACCAAAAACCCTTCTGAGTGATACCACTGTCTACACTTTGAAGAGCACTGCTCAAGCAAATGCAACACTACCAAACTAACAAAACAAAAATAAGTTTAGCTTTATTTCCAAATCATTGACTAAAAAAAAAACTTAAAAAAAATTTAAAAACCTAATAACTGGCTTCTTTAATTTGTTCAAAAACATCATTTCTCCTAATTTTTACAAAGAAATAGAGTATTACACAAATTTCTAAGTTTCCCTTTTCAAAAGAAAAATTTCAGGCTAATATTAAATAAAAGTTCCTTAACTATTATGACCCAAAATTAAATAAGCAGTCTCATAAGACAATTAATTCCCAGTATTAATTCCCAATCTTCAAAAAGAAATGAATGATTACTGTTTATCATGAATTTTGTAGAGAGGATTCAAGAATGGAGTAGAGATTAGAAAAGATAATGTTTGAAGTTCACTCTAATTCTAAGATTCTAAAGTTCTGTGATTATGTTCATTAAAAGAGATCCCTAAAAAATGCATTGTTGATGGAGTTGTAAACTGATCCAACCATTCTGAAGAGTAATTTGGAACTGTGCCTAAAGGGCTATAAATTATACATAACTCTTTGATCTAGTAGTGCCTCTAACTGGGTCTGTATCCCAAAGAGCTCATAAAATAGAAAAAAGGACCAACTTGTGCAAAAAATGTTTGAGACAGTTTTTTGTGTATATATGTATGTGTATGTTAGCAAGGACATCAACTGAGGAGTGGCTGAATAGGTTATGTGTAATAATGGAATGGAATGGAATATTACTGTTCTATAAGAAATGATGAGCAGGCAGATTTCAGAAAAGCCTGGACTTTCATGAACTAATGTTAGTTAAGTGAGCAGAACCAGGATAATACTGTATACAGTAACAGCAAGACTATATGATAGACGACTTTGCTGTTCTCAGCAATACAATGATGCAGGACAATTCCAATGGACTTGGGATAGAAAATGCCATCCACATCCAGAGAAAGTGCTATGGGGACTGAATGCAGATCAAAGCACACTATTTTCATCCTTTTGTTTTTCCTTTCTTTCTTTTTTGGTTTGCTTTCTTTCTTGTGATTTCTTCTTTTTATTCTGATTTTTCTTTTACAACATGATTAATATGAAAATATATTTAAAATAACTACATATTTAACTTATATCAGATTGCTTGCTGTTTTGGAGAAGGAGGAAGAGAGAGGAAAAGAAAAAGGAAGGGAGAAAAATTTGAGACCTGAAATTTTATAAAAATGGATGCTGAAAATTATCTTTGCATGTAATTGAAAAAAAAATACTAATGAAAAGAAAAAAAAAAAAAAAGCACAGACCATATCTTATACCTGTCTTGTGTTCTGCACTATATACATAGCAGTCACTCAGCAAATACTTAATTTATTGAATAAAATCAAAGAAAAAAAAAGAGGTGCCTTAGAGACCTCCACTCCCCAAAAAAGAAATCTCAGCCTGATTTAAACATCAAACATAGCCTATATTTGATAATGTATTAAGTGTCTATGTGATAGGGGCAGCTAGGTGGCGAAGTGGATAGAGCACTAGTCCTGAAGTCAGGACGACCTGAGTTCAAATCTGGTCTCAGACACTTAACATTCCCTAGCTGTGTGACCCTGGGCAAGTCACTTAACCCCAATTGCCTCAGCAAAAAAAAAAAAAAGAAAGAAAGAAAGAGTCTATGTGATAAGCCATGTACAAGCTGTTAAAGGGCAAATGTTTAGATGTCACTTTAGCTCTTGTGAATAAATAAATGAATGTCTTTATTAAATATTTACTGTGTTTGAAGCAATAAGGATATAAATAGTAAAATGAGAGAGTCTATGCTCTCAAGGAGCTAACATTATAATTGGAAAAGAGAAGATACACAGAATTCTATAGCAGGATAGATGAAAAAAGGTCCAGGGCATGGTCCTTAGGAGCAAAGCAGATGGTAATTGTCTAGAAGTAGGCTGTACAAGGATAAAATTCATTCTAAGACCTGATGGTCCTCTAACCAACACTGTAGCTAGTGAACAGTTCATCAAACAGGTTAATATTAAGGTTACAACTTAGTAGAAGGATAAGAAATAGGCTTTTTTTTTAAAGAATTCTAATAAGTTCAAGTTAGAAAATTGATACTGAAACAGTTTCAGACACATAATAATTATGTGAACTTGGGCAGGTCACTTAAACATTGTCTTCCTGTTTCCTCAAAGGTAAAGTGGGAATAACGGCACCTTTAAGTCACATGGTTGTTGTGAAGATTAAATGAGACAAGGATAAAACCCTTACACAGTCACTCAGCACAAAGGCGGCACTTAATAAAGACTAGTTCCCTCCCCCTCCCTTCTCTTACTAGTTGACTTACTGGACAAATGAAAGGAATGATAAGAAAATACTTTACATAAAAAAATGGCATCTCAGTTAAAATGAACTGGGAGAAATTAAGCAAGTCCTGAGGGTATTTTAGGTACAGGGAAGTATAAGAACAAATGTACCTACGGAGCATGTTCACAGACAGGAGTTCTCTGTACAGTCTAGCTCTAGTATAGCATACATAAAAGAAAATAATGTAAAAAAACTAAAAATAATCATGTCAGATTAGTATGAGTCCTGAATATCAATTAAGCAAACATGAAGTTTAATGGGTAGGCAATATAGAGTCACTTAAGAATTCTAGATCAGACCTCAGGCTATTATTACCTGTTAAAAAGGAGAAATCTTTAGGAATCTGTGACAATTTGAATATGAAATTTAGGGAAAACAGAACTAGAGCACTCAAGATTTGAATGCAGGAAACTGATAAATATAGTTACCACTGATAGGAATCATTAAGTGAAAGATAAGATGAGGTTTATTAGTGGAAAAAAACAAATGGTTCATGACAGGTTTAATTTGAGATAATAGGCCAATCAGATGAAGAGATTCAATAGGCATTTGGAGATAAAGCCTTTAGAGCTCAGTGATGGACATGCAGATATGAGTCATCTAGAATGCTGCAGCAATAGCAGTACTATTGCCAAGAGAGTTAGAAAAGAGCCAATTGACAGAATTTTAGCAACATTACAGTGTGCACAACTAAAAGGCTTGAAGAAAAGAGAACTCAAAGTGGGTTAGGCGCAGTTTTGTCTCCCCAGAAGCAACCTAACATAGGGACCCAAAGCTAGTGAAAGGTAAGTACTCCAATACAGGAAACAACTTAAGCCGCTTTTTTACAACCTAAGGAATATACACCATCATCAAATGGGGGAAGTCAAAGTACCAGGTGAATACAAGGAAAAAGACTAAAACCAAAGATTTTAAGAGAAAGCTCTTTAATTAAAAAGTGGAGCACAAGCAGGATAAAAAATACTAAAATCATAGGGATGAGTACTAAAAACTCAAAAAGATCACTTCTCTAAATAAATATATTACAAGACAAAAGAAAATGAACCAATCCCTGTTGAAATAAAAGAAAGGAAGGAAGGAGGGAAGGTGTAAAGGAGGGAAAAAGGAAAGGAAGGGAGGCTTTGGTAAAGTTGGCAAGAAAAAAGGGGAGGGAGGAATGGAAAGAGGACAAACTATGTGCAAAATACTATGCTAAGTACTGGGGATTTGAAGAAAAAAGTAAAACTAATCCCTACTCTCAAGAAGCTCACATTCAAATGAGGAAGAAGACAGATGAAAAATTTCAGCTGCAAGTGGTATGAAAAAGCCCTTAAGGTATAAAAGAAAACCAGGTTTTGATGTCATTTCCATTGATAAAATCTCATCTACTTCTGATGTTGGTCCATTGGACAGTAACTGCAAATAAGAACTTTCTGATTCTTCAAAAGCCACAGGTATCAGGCCAGAAGAAAGAATTGCCAGACTACTGCTCCATTGGGATTGCTTCCCAGTGCTGCTATTTCAAAGGATCAGGGTCCTTGGCTGTCTCTGAAGGATTCTGAGGAGAGATGGTAGTCAAGATGATGGTTCAAATTGCCTAATACAAGAAATCCCCCCCCCAAGACAAAATAGAACCACAATCTATTGTTAAAGAATATTTCAAAAAAGAAACTGAAAAGAAGAAAATTTAGAAGGGAAAAATTATTAGAATTTATGGCCAGCACATATTAGGGCTAGAATTAATTAGCAGCATAGAAAAACCCGAATCTACAGTGTCTCTCCAAAAAAAGCTAACAAGATCTGAAATTCAAATATAATGAAGTAAACAGAGAAGCAATAAGGAAAAAGATAAAAGAGCACATGCTCTCTATATGAATACAAACCAATGATCTCAAAAACAGAATGCATAGAAACTACCTAAGAATCACCGTAACACTCCAAGAAGAACAGGACAAATCAAAACACCTGAACATCAGAATATAGGAAATAATACATTTAAAAAAATAAACAAACTACCTAGAACTTCTCTACACAGAGAACAAAGAACCAATTTAAATAATTCCCATATCATCTCATATATATATACATATATACATATATATATATATATATATATATCTTCCCTATGTTCCAAACTTCAAGATACTTGAGTAGTCAAATTCAACAATTTCAATGACAATCAATTTTACAAAGAGGACAGAGGCCTTCAAACATAAGAAAAAAGAAAATCAAATAATAAGACTACTCTGTACCCAGTAAAAAGGCGGAGAAGCAACCCAAAATGGCTTAACTTGCAAATGTGAACCTAACAATCACTTTTTAAAAGAACATTATTTTAAACAATATAAACATATGAAAGTTAAATAAATACAACTACCAAGGAAAAAAATAATGAAATAGAGTACTCTATCTCTAGAGATAATTAAAAATAACATAGGGAACATTAAAAGATTAAAACAAAATACTAGGGGATAAAGATGAAAGCAAAATTTAAAGGAACAGAAGGAATGGTAGAAAAATAGGCCTAAAACACCACAACCTCAATCCACTCTCTATCCCCAGGAATATGGGAAAGTGAATAAAACCGAAAAGAGAAGACAGTAGGAAAAGTGTTGGTGTACACTAGTCCCATCCATGAACAAAGAAGAAAGGGAAGAAAACTCCCATAGTCTCTCAGGAAGAAGAGTTGGAGGAGAATATAACAGATGGCAAAGGAAGGAATTTTTTAAAAAGGAAAGAAAGAGAAAGGTCTCAACCCAATGAGAAGAATGAATCCCAATCAAGATTATTCCCATGGAGGAAGAGATATATTATTCTGCAGTGCAAGATGGAGACAATACAATGGATCTAATGTGCAGGAAGTGAGAAATGATTTTCTGAAAAGTGTTATCCATGGATAATATCCTGACACAAAAGAAAGGACCTACGAGCTCCTGGGGGCAGGTGGTCCCCAGAATGGTGGATGGACATAAATCTAGAGAAGCAACTATAAAGCAAATAGGGATAGGGTTAAGAAGGTTGCAAATGACCATGGAAAAGGTAAAGCATGAAAAAAGGCTCAAATTTAGGACACAAGGAAAAGTACATCAACATCATGGTGCTATACTTCTTTCATTTCCCTCAAGAACTGATTCTTCTGCCCCACATGTGCAAGAATGTTTGTGGCAGCCCTTTTTGTAGTGGCTAGAAACTGGAAATTGAATAGATGCCCTTCAATTGGAGAATGGCTGAATAAATTATGGTATATGAATATTATGGAATATTATTGTTCTGTAAGAAATGATCAGCAAGATGATTTCAGAGAGGCCTGGAGAGACTTACATGAACTGATGCTGAGTGAAATGAGCAGAACCAGGAGATCATTATACACGGCAACAACAGTACTATATGACGATCAATTCTGATGGACATGGCTCTCTTCAACAATGAAATGTTTCAAACCACCTCCAATTGTTCCCTGAAGAAAGCCATATACACCCAGAGAGAGGGATGTGAAATGTGGACCACAACATAACATTCTCATACTCCTTGATTGATGTTTGCTTACATTGTGTTTCCTTTATCTGATATATCGTTTGTGTAGATAAGATTTTTCTTGCACAACATTGATAAGTTTGGAAATATGTATACATATATTCGATTTGCCAATATTTTAACATAATAAACATGTGGTGGATATCCTGCCATCTAGGGGAGGGGTGGGGAGTTGGGGGAAAAATTTGTAACGGAAAGCTATGTAAGGGTTATTGTTGAAGAATTACCCACACATATGTTATGCAAATAAAATAAAAAAAAATAAAATTAAAAAAAAAAGAACTGATTCTTCTAAAAATGGGGTACAACAGGGAAAGAAAAAAGGCATGGGGGCAAAATTTACAAATATGGAAATTCATTATTAGAAGAAGTTCAGAAACTATAATGCTATGATGAATACAAAAAGACCAAAAAAAAAAAAAAAAAAAGTTTGGAATAGAAAAGGAAAAGAATCATTGAAGAAAACAAGCTAAAGAAATCAGAAAAAAAAAGTACAGAAAAAGAAAAATACTAAAAACAAAACAAGTAGGTGGAAAAGAGATTTTTATTAATCACTGAGCCAAGAGGGAAAAAAGAAAGGAATTAAAAGAAATAAGAAAAATCAATCAATAAACATTTATTAAGTGCTTACTTTATGGAGACACTGTGCTAAGATACAGAAAGATATAAAGGGCAAAAGCCAGCACCTGATCTCAAGGAGCTTACAATCTAAATGAAACAACATGAAAACAAATATATTTCAAATATAAAAGGAATTCAAAATGCAGCGCCATAACTTGGAAATGTGAAATCATAAGTAAAATTCCAAAATTCAGAAAAGAATTAACAAATAAAAGGGGATAAAGGAAGGAAATAAGAGAATGCAGGGAAAAAAGTCCATGAACAGATAGCATTCAAAGAATTTAAGAAAAAACAATCCTACTGATAAAGTATTCACAAAAGATATAAGGGAACAAAAACAAATCTTAATTCAAGAAAAAAAAAATTAGACACACAAACCAGACAAATAGAAGCCAAACTCATTACTTCAAATGTGAATGGATTAAAAAATTTAATATAATGAAGAACAAAAAAAGATTAAAAGTTTAAAAAAAAAAAAAAACTCTTACAATCTGTAACTTATAAGGCATACATAGAATACATAGATGATGAAAATAAAATTCACAATATAAAAAAGGAAAATAGAACTTAAAATAATAAAGAATATTCAGGGCTCAAAATTGGGTCATTATAATATAATTAAATGACAATACTACCAAAATTTATTTACAGAGTAATATTATACCAATTATTATACCAATCAAACTACCAAAGGGATATTTTACAGAGATAGATAAAAATCATTTGAAGGAAGGAGAAAAGTTAAGATTATCAATGTAAATAATAAAAAAGTAAAGATAAAAAAAATAGCAATACAGACCTTAAACTTTATTATAAATAATCATCAAAATAATTTGATACTGGTTAAAAAATTACAAAAATAGATCCATGGAGACTAGATAAGGAAGAATGAGAAATCACGAAACTCAATAGCGCAGTGTTTGATAAATTTGAAAACATAAATATTTTGTGTAAAAAAAAAAAACCAAAAACCTCTCTAAACTGATGAGAAAGCTGGAAAACAATGAGGAAGACTTAGACCAACACCTTACATTGTATTCCACAATAAATACAAAACTATTTGAATATTAGAGTGTATACCATAAAAAAACTTAGGAAAGCAGCACATGATGATATATCTTTCATAATTATGGGGAGGACATGAATACTCATCCAATAAAGGAGAACAGCAAAAAGCCCAAATAGTTTTACTTATATGAAAGTCAAAAACTTTTGTATAAAGAAAATCACTACATGTAGAATAAGCAGGAAAGCAATTGACTGAGAAAAAAGAAATCTTCATTTCAAATATCTGTAATAAGGGATGACAACAGAAATATGTAAGATTAAACTATCTTTACCTAAAGATGAGTAGTCAAAGGATATTAACAAAAGAATTTTCAAGAAAAAAAGAATTGCAAACTAGAAACAACCACAGGAAAGAAAGCATTAAATCACTAATTTGATGAGAAATACAGAATAAAACAGTTCTGAGGTTTTATCATATACAGGAAAAGAACAGCAAAAAGACAAAATATAGGAATAATTAATGCTAGAGGGTTTGTATAGAGACGGAAACTAATGCACTGCTTGTGGACCTGTAAATTAGTAGAACCATTCTGGGAAACAATTTGGAATAATAACAATGCCATCCTAATAAGAGCTAACATTTGTATTGAACCTACTTTGTACTAGGCAGTATGCTAAGTATTGTAAAATTATCTCACTTCGTCTTCATAACAATTCTGGGAGACAGATGCTATTAATATCTCCATTTTACAGATAGGAAATCACAAAGGATATATGACTTGTTCAGAAACACATGATAAGTGTTTAAAGTCAAATTTGAACTCAGATCTCCCTGAAAGGTGCCACTTAGCTGCCCCTAGTTAATTTGATTTTTATAAAAGAAGAAAACCAAATTGCCATTATCAAAAATGAAAAGGGTGAATTCACCATGAACAAAGGAAATTAAAGCAACAATTAGGAGTTATTTTATCTAATTCTATGGCAACAATTAAATTTAATAAATTAATAAATTTAATTTAATAAGTTTAAATAAAAAGGATGAATATCCAAAAAAATAAAAGTTGGCCATATTAACAAAAAAATAAAATAAAGAAAAGAAATAGTTAAATAACCCTATTTTAGAAAAAGAAACTAAACAAGTCAAGAAGTAAGAAAAAAAATTCCCAATACAGATGGATTCACAGGTGAAATTCTATCAAACATTTAAAGCACAATTAATGCCAATTCTATGTAAACTATTTAGAAAAGTAAGGAGTCCTACCAAATTCCTTTTATGACACAAATATTGTGCTGCAATCTAAACTAGTAAGAGCAACAACAGAGAAAGAAAATTACAGACCGATTTCCCTAACAAAAACTCATTCAAAAATTGTAAATAAAATACCAGCAAGGAGATTACAGAAATGCAACACAAAACTTATACTATGGCCAAATGGGATTTATACCAGCAATGCAGGAGGAAAATTAGCACTTAAATAACAGAACCAACAGAAATTATATAATAACATCAATAGATGCAGAAAAAACTTTGGAAAAAATACAATACTAATTTCTATTTAAAATGTCAGAAAACTTAGGAAATAATCATGGAGCTTTCTTTAAAATGAAAAGTAGTGTCTACCTAAAACCATCAGCAAGCATTATCTGTAAAGGGGAAAAACTAGAAGCTTTCTCAATAACATCAAGGATAAAGCAAAGATGCTCACAATTACAAAAATATTATTAAATGTTGTACTAGAAATGCTAGATATACCAATAAGAGAAGAAAAAGAAATTGAAGGAATTAGAATAGGCAATGACAAAACAAAACTATCATTCTTTGCAGACAATATGATGTTATACTTGGAAAATCCTAGAGAATTAACTAAAAACCTAGTTGAAACTACCAACATTAGTGAAATTGCATGATATAAAAGAAAACCACATAATTCACCAACATTTTTATGTATTACCAACAAAATCCAGCCAGAAAAGACAAAGAAATTCTATTTAAAATAATTGTAGACAATATAAAATATATTGTCTACCCACCAAGACAAATCCAGGAGTTACATAAACACAATTACAAAACATTTTTCACACAGCCAGATCTAAGCAAGTGGAAAAATATTAACTGCTCATGGTGAAATGACATTTATATCTAAATTTAATTATTGTTCACTGCCACACCAATCAAACTATCAATTAACTATTTACAGAGCTAGAAAAAAATAATAACAAAATTCATCTGGAAAAGAAAAAGGTAAAAAATACCAAAGGACTCAAATAAAATGTGAAGGAAGGTGGCCCCAACCATACTCAAACTATATTACAAAAGAGGTAACCACCAAAACAACCTGGTACTAGCTAAGAAATTGAATGGTAGATCAATAGATCTACCAGTACCTCAGTAAATTGTGTACACAATTCACTAAAAGTAAATGACTACAATAATATAGTCTTTGATAAATGCAAAGATGCAAGGTTTTTGGACAAGAACTCTTTATTTGACAAAACACCATATGTACCAAGATATGGTCAAAATCTTTATATGATTTAAACAATAAGCAAATTAGGGGAGCATGGAAAAGTTTACCTGTCAGATCCATGGAAAAGGGAAGAATTCTTGACCCAATTAAATATAAAGAATATAACAGGATAAATTTGATTACATTAAAGGATTTACACAAATAAAACCAATTCAGCCAAGATCTAATCTAAGACAAACAGAAAACTGGGGGAAAATTCTGATACCAAGTTTCTCTAATATAGGTTTCATTTTCAAATATGGATAAATGCATAAGATCACAGGTCATTCCCCAATTGATAAATGATGAAAGAATATGAATACATTGCCAGTTGTCAGAAGAAATCAAAGCTACCAATGAAAAAATGCTCTAAATCACAACTGATTAGAGAAATACAAATCAGAACAAATCAGAGATAGGACCTCATATATCAAACTGGCTAACATGACAGAAAAGGAAAATGACAAATGTTGGACAAGATGTGGCAAAACAAGTGGTAGAAATGTGAATTGATCCAACTATTCTAGAGAACAATTTGGAACTATGCCCAAAAGACTGTAAAACTGTACATGCCCTCTGACCTAGCAATACCACTTTTAGGCATGTATTCCAACAAGATCAAAATAAAAGGAAAAGAACCTAATATAATAAAAGAAAAAGAAATATTTAAAGCATATCTTTTTATGGTGGCTAAGAATTGGAGACTGCAGCGATGCTCATAATTAGGGAATGGCTGAACAATTTATGGCATATGATTATAATGGAATATTATATTGCTAGAAGAAATGACAAGCCGGATGCTTTCAGAAAAATTTGAAGACTAACATGAACTGATGCAAAATGAAATCAGCAGAAACAGAAGACTGTATACATCAATAGCTAAAACATACGATAATCAAATGTGAATGACTTAGCTAACTATCTAAAACAATTCCAAAGGAATGCTATCTACCTCCAGGGAAAGAACCAATGGAGCCTGGATGCAGAACAAAAGATATGCTTTTTTGTTTGTTTGTTTAACTTTATTTATCTTGAAATTTTTTTTGGTCTTGTTTTCATTTACACATGACTCTTACAGATATATATTTTGCATAACTGCACACGTATACTTATATCAAATTGCTTGCCTTCTCAATGAGAGAGGAGTGGAAGAGAAAATTTGGAACTCAAAACAAAACAAAATTTTTTTTACAACTCAAAAATTTTAAAACAAACCTATAATTATTTTTATATATAATTGGAAATATTTCAAAATGAACATATATGTAAAGCAAAAAATGCATTTGTGTATTATGCATTTTATTATTTATTATGCATTTAGTTATTAAATAACTAAATAAAAGTAAGAAATAAAAAGGAACAAATAAAGCAAAGCCCCAAAGTGAAAGAGAGAAGAAACGGAGGAAGGCAGAGATGAGGATAAGAAACAAATCCATTTTTATAAAGACTAAGCTCAAAAGTAACTAGTAAACTGTTTACAGCAGAAGAGGGGGAAATAAAATGGTGTGAACAAAAAAGAGACAAATGGGGGAAAAAATAAATCTAACTCTTTGAATTTAAATATGAGTGGATTAAGCAATCAAATAAAACAAATAAGAGAGACTGAATAAGAAAACAAAACCTACAACCTGTGGCTTACCTGAAAACATTGAACATAAAACAGAGGGTATACTATCCTAAAAAGCAAAATCAAAAATTCAAAAAAAAATTTAAGGAATAAACAAGGAAACTACTTTATGATTAAAGGAAGCACAGACAAACCATATCACTAGTCCAAATTAATAAAGGAAACATTAACTAAGACAAAGGAAAATGTAATACAATAGTGATGTAAGATTTCAAAATCTCCCTTTCTGTTTCGGATAAATCTTACAGCTAAACAAAAAGGAAAATATGGAACTGAAAAAAAAAAAATTACCGGGTAAATTAAAACTAAAAGACTTATGGTATCTTTTAAATAGAACTGAAAAAGAATATAAATTCTTTCTCAGCATTTCATAGAATTTTTATAAAAACTATTACAGGGAAAGCTAGGTGGTACAGTGGTTAGAGCACCAGCCCTGAAGTCAGGAGGACCTGAGTTCAAATTTGGTCTCAGACATTTCCTAGCTGTGTGACCCTGGGCAAGTCACTTAAACGCAATTGCCTCAGCAAAAAAAATAAATAAATAAATAAATAAATAAATAAAAACTATTATAGTACAAAGATACTGAAAAGTCATTGTAACCAAAATTTAAAGATATATCTAATACAATAAAAAAGTCATGAGTTCAAGGAACACAGATAAATGATACAGATCAAATACTACAAAAAATAAATGGAAACTTAACAATAAAATACTTTTTAAAACTGCATGACTCAGAGAATAGATAAAAGAAGCAATTTATAATTATGTGAAAGATTATAAAGATAAAACATCATACCAAATTTTCTAGGATATATGTAAAATACTCCTCAGAGGAAAATCATATCACTACAAACACATCTTAACAAAGGAGAAAAAGAGATTAACAGAATATATGATTTTAAAAATTAGAAAGCCAATCATTAACAAATGCAAAATAAGCACAGAATAGGAGGTATTAAAAATTAGAGGAATAGACAAATTAGAAACAAAAACAGAAAATATGAATAAAAACAAAAAGGTTTTCTTAAATAATAAAATTAATAAACCTTTAGCTAATCTGTTTAAAAAGATAGCAGAAAAATCAATAAAATAGCAAATTCGCAAGGTAAAATTACACCACCAGAAGTCATAAAAAGAATAACCAGATCATATTAATGTATAGGTCCATGCTAACAAAACAGAGGACACAAAAGAAAAAGATCTTCAAAAATATAAAATACTACATAGATATCCTAAGAAGAAACTCAGAAAAGGAAATAGATCTAGCTATAAAGAAACTACTAAAGAAAAACTCTTAAACCTGATATATTCACAGGAGTTTATGCAACTTTTAAAGAATAAACAGTATTCAAAAAAATTATTTTAAAAAAGAACACTACCAGAATTTTTTTTGAGACAAATAAAGCTTTAATACCTAAACTGATGAAAGACAAAGTACAGAAAGAAAACTATAAGCATGTATTAACAATAACTAAAAAAATTTTAAACAAAATCCCCATCAGACTATAGTGATTTATTAAAGAATCATGTTTATGACCTAGTGAGATTTTTGTTAGCAATACAATAATAGCTCAATAGTAATAAAACAATCAGTATAATTAAAACCAAAATATAAAAATCCCACAAGATCTCAATAGCCTTTAATAAATTTATATAACTTTTGTTCTAAAATGTAACAAAGTATACACATAGAGGAAACTTTTTTAACAAAAAAATTTAAAACCAAAAGTAAGCATTATATACAATAGGAATATACTAAAACCTTTTCCAATAAAAACTGGAGTAAAGCAAGGATATTCAGTCTCCCCATTGTTATTTGACCAATTCTGCAAATTCTAGTAATAGCAATAAGACAAGAAAAAGAAATTAAAGAAAGGAATACAAGTAAAGAAGAGATAAATTTATCCCAGATGATAGGATGGTAATCTCTAGACAATCAGCAAATAAACTGACAAAATAGCTTCAGCAAAGTTGCAAGCTACAAAATAAATCCTCAAAATCCACAAAATTTATATCCAATAATAAAACCCTAGAAGCAAAAACAGAAAGGAAACTTCCACTCCAAATAACTACAAAATGCATAAAATATCTGGGAAGAAAGTAGATGTCCATTAAATGGGGAATAGTTAGAATGTTGTTATTTAGTTGTTTTTTAGTCACGTCTGATTCTTTGTGATCCCATTTGAGATTTCTGCCATTTCCTTCTGCAGCTGATCTTGCAGATAAAACTATAGCAAATAGGATTCTTATCCAGGGTCACACACAGATAGTAATGTCCAGGCTGTATTGGAACTCAAGTTTTTCTGACTCCAGGCCCAGCTCTCTATCCACTATGCAACCTAGCCACCCAATAGAGTATTTTAAAAAGAGAGAGTAGAGGGAGAGATGAATGGAATGAATAGAGAATCATGGAAAGATCTACATGAACTCACTGAAAATGAAAGAAGCATAGCCAAAAAAATAAACATATTAACAACAGCACTATATGAAAAGAACTACGCATCAAAAACTCAAAAGCGCATACAGCAAAATTATAAGATCAAGCATTACTGGAATGAAAAGTTAAGTCTAGCCTTTAGTGGAGGTGGAAGGTCTAACAAGTATTACACATTATATTAAAGAGATTTTTTTCAATGTATTCATCAATTGTACTGCTATTTTTTCCTATTAAGAAAATACCACTTGTTACATGGCTCCCTAAAAAGGAGAAACGAAGGGATACTGGATGACTATGATGATGAAAAAAACAAGAACAAAACAAAAAAGATCAAAAAAACGTTTTTTAATTTTTTTAAAAATAAAATCATTATTTCAATTTTTAAAAATCCAGTCATCAGTGAGTCTTCAGAGAATGGTTATAGTAAAGCAGTAAGTACAGGGAAACATCACAAGGGAATTAGATCCAATTTGATGAAAGAAGCAGCATTATAGCCCAACTTTCCCCCATAACAAAGAAACACATCAAACCAAGCATGACCAAGAAATCCAAGGGGAAAAAAATTTGAAGGGACAGGTAAGTAAAAATAGGAGAAAAATTAGAGAAGTTGGTAGACACTGAACCAAATCTGGACAGAAGTATGCTATGAAACACGGAGCCTTCCAGCATAGGTAACAAATGAGGGCGAGAGTTTTTCAGTAGGGCAAGTAGAAGTCCCAGATCTGGCAGAGTCTTGATCTTGTGCAGGGAGCAGGTACAGACATCAACTAGACATTATCACTCCAGTAACTGAGACAGGTCTCAAACAAGGTGCAGACTGAAAAAGGGACTTAAGGATAGCCATCTTAGGTAGAGTGGTTTTTGAGTCTTAAGCTTATATACCTAGCAAGAAGCAAGTAAAGAAGCATCACCTATATGACTCTAACTGCAGAAGTTGTATAAGATATCAGATCCAATACCCTTCTCAGTCTGAAACCTTCAGTGGAATTACAAGGGCAAGAAACCCAGACCAAAGGGGAATCCAAAGTTCTCTCTCTGAACATGCAGAATTCCAGATGGCTGACAGTGGCTGAGTAGCAGTCATCTATAGGAGTTCAAACAAGGAAACAAGCCCATGGTTGCATTGCTCAGACTCAAACCCCGATCAGAAAATTACTGAGCTCAGACAAGGTAGACACCTAAGACTTTGTCTTGAACTAGACTGCACTGAAAACTTGCAATTCCCTAACTTATCCTAAATACTGGAATAATGCTTAATAACCAAAAAAAAGCTGCCATATAACACCAGAAAACACAAAACAAAACTAACAATGGCTCCAAAACTCCAAAATACATAATTTGGCCCTAACACAAAGAATGAAGGCAGGAATTAATGCTGTTAGAATGAGCAAAGAAAAATAAATCTTACCATAAAAAGCTATTATGGTAACAGAGGAAAGTAGAACAAAACCTCAGAAGAAAATTACATGTAAACATCTATCTACAAGCAAAGTCTCAAAATAACAGCCTATTTCCAGTACCCAAATTGGCAAAATAAGGAAGCAACTCTCTGAAGTGCTCCCAAATTCCCTAGAACTAGAAAACAGACTCAGAATTGATATAAGAACAGGGAAGCAGCATAGCAGCACAGCAGGAAAGGCCTTTCTCACTAGGGTAGGAAGGTCATAAAGTCCAAGAGCAGCAGCAGCAGCAGTTAACCTTACAAGAAGAGGTCTACAGCAAGGCTCCAAGACAGGTAATCCACTAGCAAAGCGGAACCCTCTGGTAAACCAGCAGCCCCTAGGTAAGTAAGCAGTCTGAGCAATCTAGCAAGGTGCCACCCTATCAACTCCTTCTAACAACAAATCCCCAGCAAAGCCTTGATCCCAGAGCTGACCAGTAGTGACGCTTAGTCCCAGAGTTGACAAATGGCCCCTGAGGCCTGCCAGCAGAGAGGTATTGTTTCCATAGCAATCCAGCAGCAGAGCCTAACTCCCCAAGGCAGACAGCAAAGAGATTCCTCCTTCAGGGCCAGTCATCAGAAAGACTCTATTATCATAGCAAACCCATCAAAAGATCACACCCAAGAGAGGCTAACAGGGAGAAGCCCACACACAGAGGACATGCTACAAGGGTAACCTATCCAGCAGTGAAAACAAGCAGCTAAGCCTTAAAGCCCAGTTAGAATCAGCAATAAGACCATGACCGCCTAGCACAAAAAGCTTGAGACAATGCAGGACTTGAGCCCAACTCTTAAAGTGACAAAAATAATCAGAAGAAAATGAGAAAAAAAAATAAGGACAAAAAAAGAATTTAACTACAGAAAATTACTGTGGTGAGATAGGGAGAATCAAGGTATAAACTTGGAAGAAAATAGAATCAAAATGGATACATATTAAGCCTCAAAGAAAAATGTAATTTGGTCTCAGGCCAAAAAAGAATTTCTGAAAGAACATTAAAAAGTTTTTAAAAAGAAAAATTGGGAAAAGAAATATGTAAAGCAAAACATTCACTAAAAACCAGTCAATAGTATGGGAAAAGTTATGAAAAAATTTACCAAGGAAAATAACTCCCTAAAAAATAGCATGGGGAGGGGATGGCAGCTAAGTGGCAGTGGGCAGAGCGTCAGCCCTGAAGTCAGGAGGACCTGAGTTCAAATCTGACCTCAGATACTAAATACTTCCTAGCTGTGTGACCCTGGTCAAGTCACTTAACCCTAATTGCCTCAGCCAAAAATAATAATAAGTAAAGAAAAAATAACTTACTGCAATTCCTTGAAAATGAGAATTGAGCAGGTATGAACTAATGATTCTATGAGACATCAAGATACAGTAAAACAAAATCAAAAAAGTAAAATGGGAGAAAATGTGAAATTGCTCATTAGAATAACTAACCTAGAAAACATAAATTTAAAGAATCCACCAATCACTGCCTGAAAGAGATCCTAATATGAAAACACCAAGGAACATTATAGCCAAATTCCAGAGTTCACAGAGTTCTCAAAGGAGAAAGTACTACAGGTAGCCAAAAAGAAAATTAAAATATGGCAGAACTATAGTAAGGATTACACAGCAATTTCCGGAAAAAAGAAAGTTTACAATATGAAAAACCAGAAGATAAAAAATTACAACTATGAATCACCTATTCAGCAAAACTGAATAAAATCTTTCAGGGGAAAAAAATGGGCATTAGATAAAAGAGTACTTTCCAACAACAATTAAAAGGCGAGAACTGAATAAAAAATTTAACCTTCACGTAAAAGATTCAAATGGGACATAAAAAGATTAAAAAGAAATAAAAAGAGAAAATACAAGAACTTCAATAAGGTTAAGAATTTAGGATCAAAAAAGATATAAAGAGCATTACAAAATGTAAAATGGATCATTTTGATTACATAAAATTAAAGAATTTAATGCACAAAATCCAAAATTATAAGGAAAGCAGAAAACTGGGGGAAATGGTTTTCAACAATTCTCTCTTACAAATGGAGAATGGCTAAAGAACCTATGGCATATGATTGTAATCGAATATTGTTATGCTGTAAGAAATGACAAGAAGAATGATTTCAGAAAAACCTATAGAGATTTACATGAAGTGATATATAATGAAGTAAAGAGAATCAGGAGAACATTCTACACAATAAACAATAACAAATAGCAATACTGTTTGATGAATTGTGAATGACTTAGCTATTCTCAGCAATACAAAGGACTAAGCATAAAGTATTATATCCATCTCCAGAGAAAGAACTGATATTGGTTAAATACAGACTAAAGGCTTGCTAATTTTTACTTTCTTTTTTATTTATTTCTTTATTTGTGTCTTCTTGTACAAAATGACTAATATGGGACTGTTTTACATAATTGCACATGAATTAACTAAATCTGATTGCTTACCATCTCAGGAAGGGAAGAAAGTAAGGAGAAAGGAATTGGGAAAGATAGAATTTGGAACTCAAAACTTTAAATAAAAATGTTAAAATATTTTTAAAAAATGAGTGCCCAGCTCAGAATGAATTGGGAATGGTGGTAAATACTAAAGAGAAGAAAAAAGAAGGAAAATTTCACCTATGTTGGGAGCTATAAAAATATTCTACTAGGGATAAAAACAACTTAAGAGCAAGTTAAATTAGAAGTTATGGGGAGAAATTAAAGAAGTTGTTTGAAAGAGTAAAAATTTATTCTGAAAATGAAAGAGCACTAGAGAAAGAATCAGAAAAATGAGAATACTAGAGGGAAAATTGTAGAAAGAAATGAGTTATATAAGAATGATTTGGAAACAGAATTAGTAGCTTAGCAAAACAGGCATAAAATCTTATCCAAGTAACAGATTCCTTGAAAAGTGGAAGAGAACAAATTGAAGTTAATGATACAATAAGAAATATCAAAATAAAGCCAAAAGATTAAAGAAAAAAGAAAACTAAAGCATCCCATATTAAAAATTACTGTTTTGGAAAGTAATCAAGTTGAAAGCATTTAAGACGCAATGGGCTATCTGAAAGTCATCAACAAAAGATAAATATATAAATCTTTAACATAATATTTCAAGAAATCATTAAACTATCCAAAAGTTTTCAGAACTTTATAACAAAGTGAAAATACAAAGAATCCATCAGTTACTTTCTGAAATAAATGTTGGTCCTCACATGCTGTACTCTACCTCCTAATTTTTACTGTATTCCATCTCCAGCATTTTCACCAGCTACTCTTCATGCCTGGAATGTTCTCCCTTTTCATCTCTACCTCCAAACTTACCTAACTTCCTAGTACCACATTCTTAGTTAGAAGCATGCAGCATCTGGCAGCCATACTTATATAGCTGGAAAGATCTTAGCATGTGATTTTCCAGAAGGTAAAATATACAGGTTTGCAATAAAGACTATCTTACCCAACAAAATTATCCTCTAGGATGAAAAAATTAAACTTTAATTAAAGTAAGAACTTCCAAGTAATCCTGATGAAAGGGCCAGAGCCAAGAATAAACAGAAGTCAAGATGCAAATTAAAAAGTAAATATAAATAAGAAATAAGAAACTAAACAAGAATTGATTATTTACATTTTAAAATGAGATTATAACATATTTCCTTCAAACCTTATCATCAGAGATCATAAAAGGGAGTCTAATAAAAGATAAGCAGGGATTCTGTTATATTATGATGAGCTTAAAAAAAGAAAGAAATATAATTGGAGTATACTACACAAGAATAAAGACAAGAAAAATTATTTCACATAACTGATGTGCACAAAAAGAAGACTATACAACATGGAAGGAGTGGTGGAGAATAACATCTTGTTTTCATCAACATTGGTCAAAAAAGGAAAGAATATTTATAAAAGAGCAGAAATATGTTTCATTAGTAAGGAAATAGGAGGGAAAGAATGGAAGGAAGTAGGGGGGATTAAGTAGGAAAACAGGCTAAGGAATTAATCTAAAAACAACAAGACTCTAGAGACAGATATAAAAGAGAATAACAAGCAAGAACTTATGATTGGGCTTTGAGCCAGGGAAAGGGAACAGAAGCAGACTGCAATAAACCTAGGACATATTGCTACTTCTTGCTTACTATCTTCTTCATTAAGGTGGGTCAGGAAACAAATTATGGAAATGACAAAAGAATAGAATGGAAGGAGATAAGTAATTAGTGATCATAATTGTGAATGGTAGGGATCTGACCATAAAATGAAAGAGAACAGCTCAGATTAGACAGCAGAATTAGACAAAGAGTAAAGAGCTTTCAAAAAAGCACATTTAAGATATGAAGATTCAGAGTTAAAATAAAGAATTGGAGTAAATATATTATGTTTCAGCTAAGGTTTTTAAAAAGGCACTGGTAGCAATTATGACTTCAAGGCATCAGCCAAAACAGAACTAAAAGAAATAAATAAGGGAATTACATTTTGCTGAAATGTACACAGATAATTAACATAAATATTAAACATACTGCACCAAATGGCAAAGAACCCAGCTTCTGGGGTCAGTCAAGTTCACAATGTGTGGAAGGATCTCCCCCACCACACACCACACCACATACCCACACACCTTTTCTAACTTCCCCTGCCAAAATACATCAGCCTTAAATCTGCCTGGTTCCAAACTCCCTTCCCCTATTGTTGTCCTGAAACCAGGGTAAGCCTTCACTAAGAGCGACCAGGCAGATGGGTGGGGCCAGCAGGATGGAGGTTCCAGCTGCCTGGGCTGCTCCCATTCAACTAAGTTATAAGGAGAAATAGAGGATAAAAATGTTGTAGTGGGGGTTCTCTATTTACTACTTTTGAACCTAAATAAATCTAATGGAAAAAAAAATCTATGTCTAAGAAAAAAGTTAAGGACCTGAAAGTTTTTTAGAAAACTTAAGATGTTACATAGTTTTATAAATTATTAAATGGGAAACGAAAGAAACATGTATTACTCCCCTGAGTATAGCACCATTATAAAAATTAAGTCATGTACTGGAATACAGTGATTCCACAAATGTGGAAAAACAAATAAATTAAGCAAATCTTTTAAGGAATACAATGCAATAAAAATGATTTACAATACAGGGCTGTGACTGACAAGCTTGTACTTATATGTAGAATGTAGCACTGGTTCATTATTAGGAAAAAACCATAACAACATCTGATCAATAACAAAACCAACCAAAATTATATCATTATATCAATAAATGCAGAAAAAGTTTTTGGCAACATTTATCTCATACTGGAATAAACAGATCTTTCCTTTATATAGTTTCTATGTAAAACCAAGAGCTAGAATCATATATAAAGTAAATAAATTAGAGGTCTTTCCATTAAGATCAGGGGTAAAGCTCAGATGCCCAATACCATCACCACTTTTCAATACTAGAAATGCTAGCTATAGCAATAAGACAAGTTAAAGAAATTGAGGGAATAATTAAAAAGGAAACAAACTTTGTTTGTAGATAAGATGGTGGTTTATTCAGAAAAACTGAATCAACTAAAAACATAAAATGAAACAGTAACTTCAGCAATGTTGACATAAAAAAAAATCAAACCACATAAATCATCAGCATTTCTACATATTACTAATAAAATCCATCAGGAAAAGAAAAAAAAGTAATTTCATTCAAAAGAACTACAGAATCTATATAAAATTTTGGGGAGTCTACTTTCTAAGAGATATACAAGAATTCTATGAATACAACTACAAAATATTTTTCACACAAATAAGATGCAAATTCTACCAGAAATAAATTGCTCATGAGTAGATCATGCCAATATAACAAAAATGAAAATACTACCTAAATTAATTTACTTAGTTGATGTCATTCAAGTCAAATCACCAAAGGATTGCTTTAAAGAGCCTAAAGAATAACAAAATTCATTTGAAGAGCAAGATATTAAAGAATCTCAAGGGAAATAATGCAAAAACATTGAGAACAGAACCTAAGAATTAAAACTCAAACTATACTACAAAGCAGTAATCATTTAATGATTTGAAATTGATTAAAATAGGTCAATTGTGAAAACAAATAAACACAGTACTCTTATGTTTGAAAGTGGTGATTTAAAAATAAATAAGTGAATGAATGAATGAATGATCTAACATTTATATAGTGCTTACTATGTGATGCGGACTGTGCAAAACATTATACAATTATTATCTCAAATTAAATCCTCACAATAACCCTGGGAGGTAGGTGCTTTTATTATTCCTCATTTTACAGATAAGGGAAATGAGGCAAATAAAGGTTAATTGACTTGCCCAAGGTCACAGAGCTACTCTAAGTTTGTGAGGGCAGAGTTGTACTCCAGTCTTCCTGACTTCCAAGCTCTATGCTCTGTCCACTGTGCCACCTAGCTGCCCCTGCCCTTTTGATAAACCCAAATATCTTATTTTGGGATAAGAACTTTATTATTTTACAAAAACTGCTGGGCAAATTGGGAAGGAGTCATGTACTTGCTTATCTTGGTATATAATAGGTATAGACCAACATCGCAAGATAAGCCACAAATAAGTACATGACTTTGACATAATGAATGACATAATAAAATCATAGGAGCAAGAAAGAAATTATCCTTCAGATTTATGGACAGAAGATATTATAACTATCAATATAAGAAGCATAAAGAACCAAAAGGCAAAAAAAGATCATTTTGATTACATAAAATTAAAAAGATTCTGCATGAACAAAACAAATGGAGCCAAAAATTAGATGAAAAATGGGGAAAATATTGCAAATTTCTTTAAAAAGGTCTTATTTCCAAGATATATAAGGAATTGATTCACATGTACAAGGATAAGAGCCATTCCCCACTGAAAAGTAATTAAAGAATATGAACAATTTTCAAAAACAGAAATGCATGTAATTAATTGTCACATAGAAAAATGCTCTAAACAACTAAAAATTAGAAAAAATGCAAATTAAAGCATCTGTCAGGTTTAACCTTACATCTATCAGTTTGGCAAAGTTGACAAAAAACAAAAATGAATAATGTTGGAGGGATTACAAGAAAACAGGTGTATTCATGCTCAATGGAATCATATATATATATATATATATTAGTCCAACCATTCTGGAAAGCAATTTAGAATTATGCCTAAAGAGTATAATTTATACACCACTATTAGGTCTGTATTGCCAAAAAGATTTTAAAAAAAGGAAAAGGGAAAGGACCCATATGTACAAAAAATAGTTAATAGTAGCTCTATAGTGGCAAAGAACTGGAAAGAAAGAGTGCTCATCAACTGGGGGATAGCTAAACAAAATGAATGTGATGAAATATTGTGTTGAAAGAAATAATGAAGGATAAGGTTTTAGAGGAAACCTATGAAGATTTCCTAGAATTTGAATAAACTGACAGTGGTAAACAAAACCAGAAGAACAATTTATACATTATAAATTAGGAAACACATTTACTGAACATTTACTATGTGCCAAGCACTATACCAAGTGCCAAGGATACAAATACCAGCAAAAAGAATGTCAGTAACAAACAACTTAGAAAAGCTTAATGACATTATTGACCATATATCAACATAATGACTAACCACAATTCCAGGAGACTCACCATATAACTCCTGCTTATACACTTCTAGACCTAAGAGAGGTGATATACTAAAGGACACATGTTGGGCATGGTCAATGTATGAATGTTTTGTTTGACCATGCATGTTTGTTACAAGGATTTTGTCTTTCTTTTTCAATAGAGAAGTGGAAGGTAGATTGCAAGGAAGTATATCTTGGTTAGTTTAAAAAAAAAAAAGTGGATAAAATGAAAGCAAAAATATTAAGTATAAGGAGTTTCCTATCTCCCTCAATGATTTTTTTTTTTTTTTTTTTGGTACTGGTCTTCTAATGTCATTGTTTTGTAGAACTTTTTCCATGAGGAAACAACCTACCAATGAAGGCTGGCACCAGATCTGCAAGTTTGTATTAAGAGAATTAGCCAGAGCACTAAGAGACTAAATCAGTAGCTCAGTGTTTAATTTCTATATATTTTGAGTGTTTGTGTATGTGTTATATATAAAACATTTGATTCATCCCTAGTAACAAAGAAAAATGTAAGTTAAACCCTAAGCACAAGGAAACTATCTCTAACAAAATACGCATAATACTATACCCATTGTCTCCCCTTTCCTCTATATTGATGGGAAAGGCATATTTCTTCCTCTTTTCTCTGGTACCAAGATTGATCACTGCAATTAATTTGATTCTGACATTTTTTTTTCATTCCTTTACATTAGGATCAAGAATGTCATAAATACAAGAATAACTTCTTTTATGACCAGATGACAAGGAGAGATTAAATTATGATACAGAAATTTTGAGGAATAAAAGAAATAGGCTCAAAGAGAACATATTGCAAGGCTTCAATTCTTTCTATGATGGAAGCTATTATAGTAATAAGTTATCATTTACATAGTTCTTCATATTTTGCAAAATACAATCTGACTCTAACCCTGTTAGCTTATGTCCTAACATAATCTAACATAGTAAATAGAAAATAAGGCAGAAAAATAACAAAACTTAAACCAGATTAATAGAAAAAAATATTCTATTGTGATTACCTATTAAAGAAAAGTCTCTCAAGAAGCCCATGTATTTAGAAATCAGTTTGTTTATTCCAATGCACAAGTGAAGAAGGTAGCTCTTTTTCTTACTTGACCCTGGCAGCTTGAAAAGGTAAAACTAGACTTTTTTTTTTTTTTGCTGAGGCAATTGGGCTTAAGTGACTTGCCCAAGTTTACCCAGCTAGGAAGTGTTAAGTGTCTGAAGCCAGATTTGAACTCAGGTCCTCCTGACTTCAGGGCAGGTGCTCTTATCCACTGCACCACCTAGCTGTCCCTAGACATCTTTTTTTCAAAAGAATGCTGCCTCAACTTTACAATTCTCTGATATGGATGGGACTGTGGTCAAGCCATTATAATATGCAAGCCAAGAAGCAGCTAAATTACTTAAAAAATTCCCATTTTACAAAGGAAGAAACTAAAATTGAGATAAGCTAACTGAAGCATTAAACAGTATCAAAGGCAGAATTTGATTTTAGCTCTTCATATCCAAAGCTCTTCTCAACACACCACAGAGCCATTCCAAATCTAAGTAATTTACTATAATTTGAGCAGAGATGTGATTTGGGTGTATAAGATGTTTTAGAAAAGGGTTGCAATGCTTACTCTGGGGAATAAGAAAAGGGAGTTAATAAAATTCAATGGAACTGTCAAGCAGTAACAAAGCCTTGCTTAAGGTTATGCATCATAACTTTTTGTGAGTAAAGTAAAATCTTGTGTTGTGACTTTCTTCAGGAACAGTTGGCTGTAACCAAAAGAGACAATGAAGAGTGAGGGACTATCTGGAGAGGAGACTTAGGAGCTCAGGACCACCCTTCTAGTTACCCAGGTTCACACACTAGGTAGAAATAATCTTTGACTCATCTTTCTTTCACCCTATAAATCTTATCAGATGCCAAAACTTGATAATTTTACCTCCACATCTCTCATATATCTCTTATTACTTCTTTCTTTATCTATGATCACAGCTTCATAATTAGTCTTTGGGCTATATTCTCTGCCCTCTCCAATCCACCCTGTCCTAAGGTTATCCCTATACACCTCACTTTATTCCCAAATCAAGAAGTTTTAGTAATAGATGCTTTTCAAATGCAACACAAACTCCATTTATCAAGTCTCTCCTCATTCTAATCATCCCCCACTCACTTATCAAATTGATCCTAAAACCATGCCACTCTACTATTCAATAAGGTTTCTCTATCACTTCCATGATCAAATATAAAATGCTGTTAGAATTTAAAGACCTTTATAACTTGACCTTCGACTTTCTAGTCTTCTTACATTTTATCCCAAAGCACTCTGCTCTCCCACTGACTTGACCACTGGCACAAGACAGTGAATGAGTTATTTATCATCATTTTACTCTAATCCTCTTTATTCTGATTTATTTTTTGTTCAAAGCCCTTCATAATCTGACTCTCTCCTAAGCTTCCCGTTTTCTCCCACTTTATACACTGTGCCCCAATTCCTCCATTCTCTTCAATACAATAACACTACCACCCTGACATGTCCCAAGAAAAAATAAGACATTCCATGTTTTGGTTCTGGGCATTTTCCCTGGCTGTCTTCCATGTCTAGAATGTCCTTTCTCTTCATTTCCACCTCTTGGCTTTCTTTAAGTCTCAAGGAAAACCCTATCTTCCAGAATAAGTCTTTTCCATTCCCCTTTAATGCTAGTTTTTCCTCTGTTGATCATCTTCAATTTACTCTTTACATATTTTGTTTACACATGGTTGTTTGATGTTTTCTCTCTCTGAAACGTGAGCTACTTGAAAGAACAGCAATTTGTCTTTTTTTGTAAACTCATTATTTAGCATAGTACCTGGTATAAAATGCTTGTTGTCTGATCCCTTTTTTGGCCTTAAAATCACAAAACTAGATGTAAAAGTGACCCTCAGAGACCATCTACCCCAATCTCCTCATATTGCAATGAAGAAACTGAAGTCCAGAGAGCTTATATGACCTATCTAAGGTCACATAGGTAGCAGTATCTGGAGTCAGGTTCCCATGACTGCAGAGCTAATAGAAACCAGGTTTCTTCCTTCAGAATGACTCCAAGCTCTCTTTTCAGACTTCTACATTACTTTCTTTCACACAAAGCCCAAGTAGCCTACTTCTGTTTCTAGTTAACATTTTCTCTCTTACTTTAACCTTTGTATCTTTTCTTACCCTCATCTCCATGTCTTGGAAATCCTCCAAGTCTTCTTTCAAAGACTGGCTCAAATGTCACCTGTATGGGATTTCCCAAGATGTTCATGCTTTTTTCATTCCCTTAATATTTATTAATATTTGTATTTATTTTATAGTTTGTGGGGTTTGGGGGTTTTTTGGTATTTAATTATCTGTGAACATAGCGTTTTCTCTTCTAAGCAGAATGTGAGGTCCTAGAGAGCAGGGGTGGTTGCTGGGTTTGTTTTTTTTTTTTTTAAATTATGTTCTTCCATTTTCTCTCAGGCTTTTTTTCCCCCTTTTTTTCTTTTTTTTTCCTTTTCTTTTGTCTTTGTTTCCAAAGTGCCTGGCATAGTACATGTAGCAATTATTAAATGGCTTATATATTCAAGTGAGATGGTAAAAAGAATTTAATCTAAATTCTAGTAGAGGAATATAATATTTAGGTATCTTAGAAACTATCTCAAGTCTCATTTCTCAACATAAAGAAACTGAGGCTCAAAGAAAATAAGTGACTTGTCTAATGTCATACAACTAGGACATAACAGAATTCAAACCAAGGCTTTCTGATCCCATGATTAATATTCTTTCCACTATATATCTTTAAAAAAATATTCTATATTTCAGACTTATCAATCAAAATAAGTGGATTTTTTATTATACATTAAAAAACAGCAAAGTTCCAGAGGCATTCTTTAGACTGGAAATAAATAAATGCCATATTTTCTTTCTTTCTTTTTTTTTTTTTTTTTTTTTGCTGAGGCAAATGGGGTTAAGTGACTTGCCCAGGGTCACACAGCTAGGAAGTGTTGTGTCTCAGGCCAGATTTGAACCCAGGTCCTCCTGACTTCAGGGCTGGTGCTCTATCCAAAATGCCGTATTTTCTTAAAAGTATCTTGCTGTATGCAATCATTCTGATTTTTAAGTAATGCTGAAGAATTGGTCTGATATCCCTTTAAGAATTCTCTTTTCCTCAAAAGAATAGTACAGGGTATTAAAAAAAAAAATCCTGACCCAGAATCTACATAATAATTTACCTTCTATTTAAGTTCTTGGAAGTCTGGGGAGGTTCTCAAAAAGTATCCCCTGATTTTATAGATAAGGAAATTAGGAGAAGTATGCCTTGCCCAAGGTAAGAAAGGCAGGATACAAACCAAGGTCTTATGATTCCAATTTCAATGCTCTTTCCCTTCAACAGCATAATAATCTTGTTTCACTAGGTAGTGGCAGGTAGCAAATTTCCATCTTGCAAAAAAAATCGATCAAGTATAACATCATATTCCCAAGGACTCACAGCAAATTAACAGTGAATCAATATCTTCTAGACTCAGTAACAATGATTTATCAAATATGCTGAAGTATTTTTCACACAAGAGTAACAACCAGATTCTCACCAATCCAAGAGAAGCTAGTATTTTTAATATGCCAAATATTATCATTGAGTCCACAAATTTTGATGTAAAGAAATTTAAGTCCTCCATATGCCTTAATTCTTTAGCTAGAGACCCCAAAGCAACTAGCATAGTTATTTTAGTGTTATGGGAAATAAAAAACAAGAATTGATATAATTCAACTACAGGTACATTCACTGACATTAAAATTGTAGTGAGAAAAGTGCTCTCTAGAATATAACAGTAAATTTGGACAAAAACATAAAGGTATTTTTAGCTCCACAGTAAGAAAAAGTTGAGAACACAGCCTTGATTAACCACATTAAAAAAAAAACACTATATCAAATAGAAAATAACTATACGAAAAATATTTCGTTAATCCTTCTTATCTCTATAACATAATGAAAATAAATCCCAATTGTTAAAAAGCTTCCTATAGTTCTACCCATCAGAGAATTTTTCAGGCTGCATAACCAACAAAAAAAATTGTCTATAGGTAGGTTAAATGGTTAAGGAAAAGTTACATTATCTGTCAAATACACAAATATATATTTGCCAAATGCATTTTTAAACACTGTGAAATTTAGATATATTTGTCATTACAAGAATTTTTTCTTCCTTCTCATCTCAATTTTTGTTTAATTTTAATCATTTGAAAGAAATAAGAAACTTTATCGTGGTTTCTACGTGTCTTTTACTGCATTTCAAGATCATCTGGTTACCCTGAACAACCAAACAACCAAAACTAATGGGCACCAGCTGATCCACTGGACTCCTGATGGATATAACTGTTTGTTTCACTGTTCATTTCAACAACTAGTAATTTGAATTG
The DNA here is from genome assembly GCA_023553655.1 of Myrmecobius fasciatus. NCBI lineage: Eukaryota > Metazoa > Chordata > Mammalia > Dasyuromorphia > Myrmecobiidae > Myrmecobius > Myrmecobius fasciatus. Next base: position 401,399 of record JAJPUD010001144.1, read on the forward strand.
AATTTGAATTTTGGTCATTTGAACCAATTTGAAAATGGTCAAATCTCATATTGGCACAATCTCATACTAATATTATTTCACTTATATAAATATAACTTGAAAAATCCTACTAAATCTCTCTTGCTGCTTTCTTTCCCATGAGACATAACAAGTGGTTTTTGTCTATATTTCAAAAACAACTAATTAAAAAATTAAAAAAAAATTCAACTAATCAGTTATTGTCTCCATAGTTGTCAAATAAAACTATTAAACTGACCAATTTACTGTCACTGAAATTGACTGGATTTATTTATTTTTTCCTTTTGGGGAAGAGAGACAGAGGGGAAGGCATCTAATAACATTTCAAAAGGCACTGTATTGGGATTCTGGAGATTAATACCATCTCTGTTATCAACTATTCTGTACCTTTGAACAACCCGCCTAACTGGGTATCATTTCTTCTTCATAGAGGGGATGGCATTCAAAAATTTTTAAGATTTCTTTCAAATAAATAATTTTACTATTCTGAACGGCTCTACTTGTAGTACTGTGCTACACTCAGAAGCCAAGAGGATTACAAAGCAGTAAAATATAGGGTTATCTGCCATAAAAGAACTAAGAATCCAAACTGGGTGACAAACATGGAAAAAGATTAAAGATTCAAGAATTAAATTAGAATACAAGTTCATTTGTCAAATGTTGAACTTAAGAAAGTGCCATTATGCTGTCATCCCATCTCCTAAAAATTTAAAAGAATTTCTGATTCTGATTGCTCTGAAAGGCCAAATCTTATTTTTATAGTAACCCATAACAATGGACACACAGTATTTTTTTTCCTCACTGTACAGGGCAAGGTAATAGTTCCACTTGGAAACAGGGCTGTCTGCAGCTAACATGAAATAAGTCAATTGAGAAGAAAGCATACTTTAAAAAAATTTCACTGCTTTATTCATTTAGAATAGGGATAAAAATCTGAAGTAGGCTTATTGGAAGCTAGTTTTCATATCAAGTAAAACTAATTACATGAATGCTTAGGGTATTGCAATAAAGAGCTAAGAAGCACTGAAGGAACTTCATTTGACATTTAAAACACTTGATAAAAAAGTTATTATAATACATTATTCAATAAAACCATTAAGATTCATTTCTGTTTTTTTGCTTCAATAGGAATTACTATCCTACATTACCAACACAACACTTTCACTATAAAATCTATTACAGTAAGAGTAAACACTTTATTATACTTTTATTTTTCAATGTTATACATACAATAATTATGTAAACCAGAAAATGGCAGAACTTCTAACAATGTCTTCTTCAACTTTTCCAGAAGCAAATACAACTAAAACTGAAAACAAAATTAAAGAAAAAGAAACTACCTCTTCACCATGTATGTATACAGACCTTAAAGAAGTACTCATTTTCTACCATGTACGTCTTAAGACTATGTTCCTGTTTCAAAAGCAGTATATGAAGAAGCTACAGTAAAGTAATTAAAGCTAGGAACTTTAATTAAATAATCAATATAAATATTTATTGAATTCCTATTATGTATAAATCACTATGCTATACACAACAGAAGCAAATAATAAAATACCAGTGCACCAGACAAAATTTTTTAAAAAATAAATTTAGCTAACATTAAAATTCCACATCTGCAGGGTTTATTTTTAATGGATTTCTAAGGATAATGCTCATTTAAATAAAATACAAACATTAAGAGTCTTGATTCAAACCTTAATGAAAATAACAGCTTTCGCATAAAGTTTTAAATAAGAAACATTTGAAACAAATAATTTGTTTAGTTTGATATGCACATATCAAAGAGCAATGGCAATATTTAGTTTTCAAATCAAAAAGTGGAATAACTGAGTTTTTAAAAGAAATGAAATAATCATTACAGAAAAATTAAAAGTAGGAATATAAAAATTTGAAGTCACAAATTGCAAGTCATTTCTGCAAGATTAATTTAATCAAAACATTTTTTATTTAGAGAAAAAATGCACTGAATACCCAAAGTATAGACATAAAAATAAGAACTAAAATTCATTTAAATCCCAATGTTTATCTCAGTCACACAATGCAATCACTATAACTGGAAGCTGAATCTAATCAAAAAATACTGTCAACTCAGGAAGCTAAATATGCTTAGTTAACTTTCAAAGTCAAAATAATGAATGTGCAAAAGGAAATTTCTGATTAAAAGTGTAAATTACTTTGTCAAATCACTACAAAAGAAACAACACTAGTAATTTATGTAATATATATTTAAAGTTGCTTTCATGCTTCACTATCTCCAATTACGCTTACTGAAACTTTTGTTAAGTTCATGTTCACATGGGACATTTAAGCACGATGACTAATCTTTATAAATCCTACATCATTAGTAGAGTATCAGCCTTTTAAACACTTTTCTACCTTATTCTACTCTGGTCTTATTCTAAGTGGACAACTCAAAAACTTAAGAGAAAGAAAATTTTCCAAGATAAATTTTACTTTGAAGAGAAAACTAATGAACACTAAAATACATAACATTAATGTGAATTCAGGATAAAAATATACTTTTCATAATACAGAATACATTTCTAATATTGAAATGCTAATTACTGATGTGATAATGTACTATCATAAACCAACTGTTTTATATTAAACTTCACTGTTATCAATGGCTGATCCAGCTATACTTTATAGTAGATTTCATAGCTGAATTTTCGTTTAGAACCTTCAGTAATTATACTCCATTTGGATTTCAACCAAATGCTACATACATAGGAATTTGATTCTGTATCTTGGGAGTCATCCTACACTTGACTTTCAAAATGTGTAGTATCTGCCCAGCTTTCAGCGGGAAAACGGTAAGTAGTTATTTGAAACCCTTGTCCCCTGTTAGATTCACCGTCTGCAGCAGAGCTGTGACTTTCAGGGAAATCCCAAACGAGAGGTGATAACGATTTGATCTTCGCTTCGAACCAATCAACTAGGAATCAACCTTGGGCTCCAAGGGCCCCCACCAAGCATCATGGCTGATGCAGACCGATGCGCAGGAGGAGGAGGGGGAGGAGGACCAGGAGGAGGATTGGTTTGTTTACTTGCAGCTTGAGCTGCTGCTGCTGCTGCCGCCGCCACCGCCGCCAATAGCAGCAGCATCACTGGAGAAGCCAAACCCAGCATCTTCCGCACATTTCTATTCTTAGCCCACAACTCCGGAGCGGATCAAAACCCCACTACTATTAAAAACACAGACAAGCACGTTTACAACCCCCAGCCTTCGGGGCACGCCGGGATGGTGGGCGAGGATGGAGGAGGAAGATGACTCCGGCATCTTCGCCTCCTCTTCCCCCCGACCCCAGACAAGCAAACAGGGCGCTGGGGAGTCACGGGAGTCACCCTCACACAGACCCAACCCAAACACACACGCGCGCGCACGCACACACACACCCACACGCCAAGGGGATGAGGGGCGCATTATATAATGCCGGGCCAGGCCCCACGGCGCGGGGTGGGCTCGGGTGCGATCCTCGGGCCGGGGGGGGGGGGGGGGGGGAGGGAACGTGGCGCAGAAGCAGGAGGCGCTGGGGACTGAGGCAGCCCAGACACTGACGGTATCGCTAGGCCAGAGATAACCCTCCCCCTCATCCCCTCCATTCACACTCCCCTCCCTCCCTCCTCCCGCTTCCGGGGAGGGGGTGGGGGGTGGGAGGAGAAGGGATGTCAAGTGAGTGTCATTTACGCGGGGCCACCTCCATCCTCCCCCACAACCTGCCCTCGGTTCGCCCCCCACCCCTCCATTACCCACCCCATTCCCGGTCCCGCTCGCCGGCCTCAGGCACCCATCTCACCGGTGCTGTGACAGCCCAGACATTTCCCCCCCCTACAGCGCCCCGCCCCGCCGCCGTCTCCCCGCCCGAGAAAGGGGGAGGAAAGGGGGGGGGGGGCGGCGGGAGCGGAGGAAAGGAAAGGCAGAGGGGCTGGGGGGAGGGGGAGGCTGTTACCTGCAAAGGCGGCGGCAGCGGCGGCACCGCGGCTGCTCCGGCGGTAGCGGCGGCAGAGGATGGAGCCGGGGGGCGGGGGGAGGAGAGGGGGTGACTCGGGGGTCCCCCCTCCCTCCCTCCTCCTCCTCCCCTCCTATCCGCCCCCCACCCCACAGTGCCTCACGCCCCCCTAGTGCCCGGTATGGCCGGCGGGAGGGCGGGCTGGAGGGGGAGGGAGGGAGGGAGGAAGGGAGCCCGGCCCGGCCGCAGAGCTGGAACTGGAGGAGGAGGCGGCGGCGGCGGGAGCGGGAGGAGGGAGCGAGGCGGGGGAGGAGGAGGAGGCGGCGGCGGAGGAGGAGGAGGAGAGGGAGGCGGAGACTCTACATGGGAATCGGATATCGGCTACAAATTCAATTCATCACTAGAAAACACTACCCGGACGGGGGAGGGGGGGAAGGGGAGCCTGGGTCACGGAGGGGAAGGGGGAAAAAGGAGGAGGAGGAGGCTGCTGGGGCCGCCCCAGCCCGCGAGCCCCGCCCT
>JAJPUD010001144.1:405898-488039 GCA_023553655.1 Myrmecobius fasciatus
GAACACTCGCCACCACCGCCTGCTCCTCCTCCCTTTCCTTCGGGACGGTAGCCCGAGCTCCTGCCGCCGCCGCGGGGCTTGTTGTTGACTTTGAGGAAAACTCCTGACGTCAGGGACTGGCTCAACGCGGCGCGCGGGCGAGAGCGGCTTCCCCCTTCCCCCGGCCCGCCCCCGCCGCCTCCTCCCCTTCTTTCTCAGTCCGAGTCCTCGTCCTCAGCTTCCCCCCCACCTCCCACACCCTGGGCGTCCCGGGCTCCTCCACTGCACGTGAGCGCGGCGCCAGACAAACAGACACATACATACAGAGCTCTCCGCCCCCACCCACCCCCCTCTCGCGAGAACACTCCCCATCAGACAGACCCGGGTCCAGGAGTGGAGGGGGGATCGTTCTTCTCTGCGCTTTCGCCCTCATGTGCCTTCCTTCGCTTCCCGCCTCTCCGAGGCCCATGGAGGGGCTTGACGCCCAGACTGATACAACCCGCTTCCCTTCCCACCCTCACCTCCCGCCCCCTCCCCCCCTTCTTTGCATGCACTTAAAACTCATCCCCTAGGATTTGGGCTAGTGAAAGTGCATTTCCTCTTCCACGCGCGTCTACCCCACGGCAGTTCTCCACCCTGCAGACTTATGTTGCTGAGCCGGAGGGAACAAGGCACCTGCAGGTCTCTAACTAAGCTAGGCTTCCTCTTCTGGCAGCGAAGAGAGCTTGACGGGGCATCCACAGCCAGAGAAATGGTTGCCCCACACTAGGAGAACCAAATCTAGAAAGAGGAAGAATTGGGCATTGGAAATGTAGGGTGAAAAGGTGTGTCAGACCCAAAATCTGTTGTGCGGGATATCATCTACCCTTTATTTAATTCCACGATTAAAAATCGTTTCTCAGAATAGCAAGATTTTCCACAGAATTGTATGAAAGCAGATGCTTTACCAGATTGTATTGGTGAATGGACTCAGTCTTGGAGCTGAACCTTTCTCAAAAGGGGAGAATTTTTTTTTTCCTGGTTCTGAATTAAAAGAGATAGACTTTTATTAAATTAACTTTACAATGCTTTGTGTTTTTACTTCTTTGGAATGAAAGGAAATCTTTATGGGTTCTTAAGTAGAATACTTAAAATGTGTAAACCTTGCAAAATTAAAATTCTGTACCCTGAAGTTATATAGTTTACTTTGAAAGAACTACTATACTGCTTTAAAATGTGTTGGGGGGGAGGGGAAATCATTCTGCAGTCTTGTATTATTTTATCATGATGCTTTTCTTCCTCTCAAATCTCACTACATCGCACCTTTCCAACATGAATTATTTGCTTGTTTCTGCCATTGCTGTGAGCTTCTCTGTTCTCTTGGAATGGGTTGCCCTTTGCCTTTGCTCATTCATTACACCTCCTTCAAAAACATGGCTCAAGACATCTTCCAGCAAGATTTCCATCATGACTTGTCTCATTCTACTCAGAGAGCAGTACTGGAGTTTTTATGTATGACATAATTTTTAATATGCTAGATAGGCAATTAGCAAACATTTATTAGTCAAATACTATGTATCAAGCACTGTGCTAAGTAAGCACTGGGTATACCAAAAAAAAAAAAAAAAAAGGCCAAAGAATATGGTGCTTACTTTTAGAGAGTTTACAATGTAAAGAGGAAGAGGACATAAAAACAACTGTACAAGCAAGATATGTATAGAATAAATTGGGGATAATCAGCAGATGGAAGGTACTAACATAAAGAAAGCTCTGGAAAGGCTTGTAAAGAAAGTAGAGTTTTAGTTCAGACTATAAAACTTCTAGGAATGGATTTAAAGTAGATGAAAACTGATTTTTAAAAAGCATACAAAATTAAATTCAGTACTGTTCTTGAATTGTGAAAAATAGAATCCTTAAGTTAAGGTTTCATCGCCCATTCTTTTGGAAATTTTATTCCCTCTGAAAAGAATTATTTGATTCTGGTCAGAATACAAAATCAAGAAATACCTACCTAATCGATGGAGTTTTAAATTCCCCCTATCTCTTCCACATATTTTCTATATAAATACCAAGCAAGTAGTAGAGATAAATATTATTTTTAAAATCAGTAGAATTCCACATTATAAATTTAAATATGATTTTTTAAACCAATACAAGCAGTGACATACTTCTCTATCCTGCAGCAGCTTAAGAGAAAAACTTTGGAAATACTTTTCATTCTCTAATTGTCCTCATATATTTTCATGTCACATTAATCAGACATTTCCTATTACCAAATATTTCTACAAAATGTCTTTATAGTAATAAGCTCCTTGCTTTAAATATAAAAAAAAAGTTGGATTCTTATTCTATGGGAATTTGACCTTTTTTAGACAATAAAGTTATTGACTTAAAATTCCATTTAAAAATTTATTCTAAAGTTTAGAAAAAAAAACATTGAGTAAGCCTATACTGTTTTGAATCACCCTATTAAATGAGAATTTGTTTTGTTTCCTGTTTGACACTGGAGAGAGAACAAAATTTATCTCAAGAACCAACATTGTTTCAAAATTTCTTTGTTATACAGTATCAGATTGTATTGAATCTTAGGTAGATTGAATAATGACTTAGTATAATATTCATAATTAAAATATAATAATCCATAATTTATTTGTTTGGGACTTCTTTACAAATTATTGTTTTTAAAAATATAAACTTTTAAAGTTCTTGTATTTTTCTTCTACTTTGCATTGTTTTTATTGCAAAATCATAGTAGAGCTCTGCATTACCATGTTCAGAATATACTTTTAAAATAATTTTTTCCTATTGATATAAAATTTAAAAATATTGACTCTTGTGAATTGGAGAGGTTTGGGGTATCATGAAGAAGCAGCCATATATAGTTTATACTTTTTCTTTTCACCCAGCAATGTTGTGAACCATAGAAAGTACATGGCTTCAGAAAAGGAGGGATTTCCTTCCCCCTTTTAGTAGAAAAACAGAAGAACAGGACAAGAAACAAACTAAAATAATGTCATGAATTGTCATTCATATAATATCATGTCATGTAACATATACTCATATACATATCTTCATAACACCAGTAAAATATCAGGTTTCTGCAGATCCCAGGAATGGGACAATCTTACTCCCTTATTGTGCTCCATTCAGAGATTCTCTTTCACAAAAGGATTGTCCTTTTTACCACAGCACACAACATAGGAATTATTAGAAATGTCCCTACCTATGACATAGTACATTGAACAACTTATACATATATAATATGGGAAGTGCATATTGGAAAAAAAACCGTTGTGAGATAAGAGATTTTTATTCATACATTTTCATTTTGTTTGGACTATATTTAGATTTCTATTTGATTCTCAGCATACAACTAAATGAATGTTGAGTGAGAAAATTTATACAGGGTTGAAAATAATTGGTATTGAAAAAAATAAAATAAATTGGCATTGGAAAAGAAAATATTTAATTTGGGACCAAAGAACCTAGATTCAAATTCCTTTGTTACTATTGTGTGATACTAAACTAGCTTCTCTAGATCTTAATAGATTTTTTAAAAATATTTTTCATTTATTTTTTGGGGGTTTCATATAATGCATCATTGTCATTTATCTACTTGTTTAAATATGTATTTATTTGTTCATTTTTATTAAAGCTTTTTATTTACAAAACATATGCATGTGTAATTTTTCAACACTGACCCTTGCAAAACTTTCTGTTCCAAATTTTTCCCTCCTTCTCCCCATCCCCTCCCCTAGATGCAAGTAGTCCAATATGTTAAACATGGTAGAAATATATGTTAAATCCAATATGTGCATACATATTTATATAATTATTGTACTGCACATGAAAAATCTGATCTAGAAAGAAAAAAAACCTGAGGAGAACAAAATGCAAGCAATCAAGAGAAAGTGTGAAAATGCTGTATTGTGGTCCATACTTAGTTCCCACAGGCCTCTCTCTCTGAGTGCAAATGGCTTTCTTCATCAGTGAACAATAGGAACTGATTTGAATCATCTCATTGTTGGAAGAGAACCATGTCCATCAGAATTGATCATCGTATAGTCTTGTTGTTGCCATGTATAATGATCTCCTGCTTCTACTCATTTCACTTAACATCAGTTCATGGAGATCTCTCCAGGCCTTTCTGAAATCATCCTGTTCGTCGTTTCTTACAGAACAATAACATTCAATAACATTCATATACCATAATTTATTCAACCATTCTCCAATTGACGGGCATCCATTCAGTTTCCAGTTTCTAGCTACTACAAAAAGGGCTGCCACAAACATTTTTGCACGTGTGGGTAGATCTTAATATATAAAATGAAAATGTCACATTAGATTATTTTTTAAGTTCCTCGAAGCATAAACTCTGTGTGCCTCAATTTCCTCAACAGTAAAATGAGGTTAAAGATTAACACCTATCTCACTGAATTGTCACAGGTTATCAAGTGAAATAACCACAAAGTGCTTGGCACCAAGTAAATGATGATGATGATGAAGACAATAATGAAATTTGTAAAGCTCTGGGCACAATGCTTGGTACCATACTTAACAAATGCTAGTTCTCTCCTCTTTGCAGTTCTAAATAGTATGATCCTAAGATTGTGGCAAAAATGGAAAAAACAATTTCTGCCAAAACAGAAGTCTTTTCTTTTATTCAAGGAAGAGATTAGTTTTATTTTTTCAGAAATCTGGTTGTTATGTGAATTTAAGAAGATATTAAAATCTCTGAATAGAACAAAGGAAGGATCAATACTGTTCCCTCCATTTTCAGGGAAAGTTGGAAATAGCTGTAGATACTATTCAGGAAGAAGATAACAGGAGATTTTCAAGTTCTATTAATCAATCATGAAAACCTGTTGGGTCGGATTAGATTAAAGACAGAAACTCAAAATTAAGAGGTAAGGCAGCAAGATCTTTATCCAAGAGACTGAAATTCAGAGGATGACCACAAACTCCTAACTGCACCATGGAAACAACCAAACTGAGCAGTTAGTTAGGAAAAAAAATTAAAATATGAAGTATATTTATAGATAAGATATTTCCTGGCCTGGATTGTCAAACTCCAGGTAAGCTTCTCCATATCTTTCTTCCTCCAGCAATAAGATCATCCCCAGAAAGTCTCTACTTACTAGAGCTAGTCAATCAATCTTTCAACAAACATTTATTAGATATCTATTATAAGCTAGACCCTGTGCTAATTGGAGACATTGGAGATAAAAAGAAAGGCAAAAATATCATTATTTAAGAAGCTCACAGTCTAATGAAAAAGCAACTATGTTCAGACAAGCTATATAGAGAATAAATTACAGGTAATCTTAGGGGGAAAGCACTAAGATTAAGGAAGATTGGAAAATACTTCTTGCAGAAGATGGATTTTAGCTAAGATTTGTAGGAAACCAAGGAAGCCAAAAGATGAAGCTGAGTAAGGAGAAAGTTCCAGAAGAGAGCCAATAAAAAATCCTGAAGTTGGGAGATGGAATATCTTGTGAAAGGGGAACATAAAGGCCAGAATCACTGGTGGCAGAGTTTATGGTACAGTTGGGAAGGGGAAGAGGTTGTAGCATATGAGAAGATGAGAAAGGCAGGAAGGGGCCACATTATGAGGTACTTTTTTAAAAAAATGTTTTATTTTCCCCTATTATACATAAAAATCAATTGTGTTTTTTATTTGGGTTTTTTTGTTATAAATGTACAATATATTTTTACATATTTCTTTAAGAATAATGTGAGAGAAAAATCAGAACAAAAGGGGAAAACCATGAGAGAAAAAAAAAACAGAAGAAAAAGCAAAAAAAGTAAACAGCATGCATGTGTTAACATACTCAGTCTCCATAATTCTTTCTCTGGATACAGATGGCATTTTCCACCCAAAGTTATTGGAATTATCTTGGATCTATGAACCACTGAGAAGAATCAAGTCCATCACAGTTGATTATCACACAATCTTGTGAGGTAAGGGTGTCATTATCCTCATTTGTACAGGTTAACTGACTTGTCCAAAGTTACACAGCCATTAGATGTCTGAGGCCAGATTTAACTCAAGTCTTCCTGACTCCAGACCTGGTGATTTATCCATGTAGCTGTCCTCTTTGAGAGTTAAAGGTTAACCTATGCTCAAAGCAACAAAATTATATGATCAACTGTGATGGACTGGGTTCTTTTCAACAATGAGGTGATTCAGTAATCACCTCAATAATGAGGTCAATTCAAATTGACTTGTGATAGAGAGAGCCATCTGCATCCAGAAAGAGGTCCATGGGGAATGAAGATCACATAATATTTGCACCTTTTTTTGTTGTTGTTTGCTTGCTTTTTTTCTTTCATTTTTTCCCTTTTTGATCTGACTTTTCTTGTGCAGCATGATAAATGTGGAAATATGTTTAGAAGAATTGCACATGTTTAATCTACACTGAAGTACTTGCTATCTAGGGGAAGAGAGAGGGAGGGGAAAATATGAACACCAAGTTTTGCAAAGGTAAATGTTGAACACTATCTTTGCATTTATTTTGAAAAATAAAAAGCTACTATATAAAAAAGAGAATTAAAGGTTAACAATCAACATGGAAGTGCTACTGATTCAAAGGAATTCACTGATGTAAAAACAAGATAAGGAAATACTGAAAAGTCAATTTGAAGATTAAGGTTAACATTTTCAGAACCAATGACAGGACCACAGAGGATAAAAGCAATCACCATCTAATCATATTTGTAGCTGTTGCCATGATATAGCTATGTGTTCATGATCCTATCTGCTGCAATTGTGAGTTATTCTTACAAATGTAATAAATATAAATAAATTTCTATACATAGTATACTTTATACAAATTTCACATGTGGCATTCCAAGAAATAATGTTTTCAAAACAAAATTAAATCCTTAAATTGGTCATGTTGACATGTAATTCTATGTAGTGCTGTTATCTTTGCTAGTAGATGTGAATGTTGCATCATTTAGTAATGTTCACTGAAGTTTTCTAGTGTTTGAATATTTCCTATAAAGCCCACAGTTCTTTGTAAATAATAATATTTTTCTTCTTTATTGAAAAATTTCAGATATGCATAGTAATGAGTAATGAGTATGAAGAATGTTGAAAGTATTTTTAGAATGATAATGGAAATCAAAAATCTTAAATCCCACAATATGTTTGCAATATTTAAAAAAAACCTGTTTATTCCTAAAAAGTATCTTTAAAAGAAAATCTCTGAAACTTTTAATATAGCCCTATCAGAGAAAAATGATTCACTATTATTTTAGGTACTCATTATTTTAAAACATATATATAAAATGCTATGAAAATACAGAATAACATGATTTGAGGAAATTTTCAATGATTCCTGAAAATTCTAATTTCATATCCTCAAATCTGAAAGATTAATCTCCATCTGGAACCTGGGAACACTAATTGACTTGATCAGCTAGTACCCTTCTCCCTTTCCCCACTCCAGATATTTAGATTCCATGGCAATATTCTCACCTAGTTCTACTCTTCTCTATTTAACTAAGTTTTAGTCAAATGCTTCTTTAAGCATTAATGTCCCTGCTCTGACCTGGACCTTCTCTCTACCAGTTATTCATAGATAAAGATACATAAACATCTATCCAACCACAATCACTCTCCTAGAATTTTGTACTTCATCACATTTTGCCTACTGGAAACCTTCACTATCTTTTATATATCTGTATTTGGATGTTTTATTAGCAGTTCAAACACAAGAAACCCAAAGTGGAATTTATTATTTTCCTTCCTAAACCTATTTCTCCTATAACTTTGCTTATTTATGTCGAAGACCCTACCATATTTTCAGTTACCCAGAATTCATAACCTCAAAGTCTTTTGTGAGTCTTCCTTATCTTCCCATATCTAGTCTGTGGCCATATCTCATTAATTCCCATCTGTCTCTTTCTCTCCACTCATATGGTGCTTTTGAAGTACTCCACAATATGATTCTAACCTATCTCTCCAAACTTATATTAGTCTACTTCACTGATTTTCCATTCTAACAGAACCAGTAGTAAAAGATGCTCTGAATTTGACATTCCATCTTCCATTCCATCTTGTATTTATCCAAGACATCTCCCACACATCAAATTCACTTTCTCTCCAAGTGTTTCCCAAATATTTCTACTTTCAGCTGCTAAAAAGACTTCCCTACCTTCAGACTTCTTTCTCCTCTATCCAGTCAGCAGTCTTTCTCCCTCCTCAAATTACTTTGCATGATTATCAATGTATACAACCCTCTTCCTTCCCTTTATCCCTCCCATTCAGTAAATTGTACTCCTTAAGTGCAGTACCTAGGACAATGCTTTTCAGATAAAGGGCATTTAAGAAATTTTTATCAAAATGAATTAATTTTTTTATTAAAGCTTTTTATTTGCATAACATATATATGACTAGTTCTTCAACATTGACCATTACAAAGCTTTCCATTACAAATTTTCCCCCCTATTCCCCTCCCCTCCCCTAGATGGCAGGAAGTCTACTACATGTTAATTATATTAAAATATTTGACAAGTCGAATATATGTATACATGTTTCCATACTTATCTTGTTGTGTAAGAACAATCGTATCTACATGAACAAAAAATCCGAAAAAAAGGAAACCCATTGCAAGCAATCATCAATATAGAGCATGAAAGTGATATGTTGTAGTCCATATCTCATGTCCCTCTCTCTGGGTGTATATGGCCTTCTTCATTAAACAATTGGAACTAGCTTGAAACATCTCACTGCTGAAGAGAGCCATGTCCATCAGAATTGATCATCATATAGTATTATTGTTGCCGTGTATGATCTCCTGGTTCTGCTCATTTCGCTCAGCATCAGTTTATGCAAGTCTCTCCAGGCCTCTCTGAAATCGTCCTGCTGGTCATTTCTTACAGAACAATAATATTCCATAACATTCATATACCATAATTTATTCAGCCACTCTACAAATGATGGGCATCCATTCAGTTCCCAGTTTCTAGCCACTACAAAAAGGGCTGCCACAAACATTCTTGCACATGTGAGGCCCTTTCCTTCTTTTAAGATCTCTTTGGGATATAGGCCCAATAGAAACATTTTTGCACATGTGGGTCTCTTTCCTTCCTTTAAAATCTCTTTGGGATACAGCCAGTAGAAACACTGCTGGGTCAAATGGTGCACAGTTTGATAAATTTTTGAATATAGTTCCAAATTGCTCTCCAGAATGGCTGGATCCGTTCACAGTTTCACCAACAATGTATCAGTGTCCCAGTTTTCCCACATTCCCTCCAACATTCGTCATTATCTTTTCCTGTCATCTTAGCCAATCTGACAGGTGTGTAGTGGTACCTCAGAGTTGTCTTAATTTGCATTTCTCTGATCAATAGTGATTTGGAGCACCTTTTCATATGACTAAAAATGGTTTTAATTTCTTCATCTGAAAATTGTCTGTTCATATCCTTTGACTATTTATCAATTGGAGAGTGGCTTGAATTCTTATAAATATGAGACAATTCTCTATATATTTTAGAGATGAGGCCTTTATCAGAACCCTTAAATGTAAAGATGATTTCCCAATTTGTTGTTTCCCTCCTAATCTTGTCTGCATTAGTTTTGTTTGTACAAAAATTTTTAACTTAATATAGTCAAAATTGTCTATCTTGTGTTCAGTTAAGAGTTCCAAATCTTTTTTGGACATAAATTTATTCCATCTCCACAGGTCTGAGAGATAAACTATCCTATGTTCCTCTAATTTGCTTATAATATCACTCTTTATATCTAGATCATGAACCCATTTAGATCTTATCTTGGTATATGGTGGTAAGTGTGGGTCAAGCCCTAATTTCTTCCATACTAGTTTCCAATTTTCCCAGCAGTTTTTGCCAAGTGAGTACTTATCCCCAAAGCTGGGGTCTTTGGGTTTATCAAACACTAAATTGTTATAGTTATTGCCTAGTTTGTCCTGAGATCCTATCCTATGCTACTGATCAACTATTCTATTTCTCTGCCAATACCAAATGGTTTTGATGACCGCTGCTTTATAATATAGTTTTAGATCTGGTTCAGCAAGGCCACCTTCATCAGCCTTTTTTTTTCATTAATTCCCTTGAAATTCTTGACCTTTTGTTCTTCCAAATGAACTTTGCTACTGTTTTTTCTAGATCTGTAAAATAATTTCTTGGGAGTTTGATTGGTATGACACTAAATAAGTAAATTAGTTTGGGTAGTATTGTCATTTTTATTATATTTGCTTGGCCTACCCATGAGCATTTAATGTTTTTCCAATTGACTAGGTCTGATTTTATTTGTGTGGCAAGTGTTTTGTAGTTTAGTTCGAATAGTTTCTGACTTTTCCTTGGCAGATAGATTCCCAAATATTTTATACTATCGTCCGTTATTTTGAATGGAATTTCTTTTTGTATCTCTTGCTGCTGAACTTTGTTGGTAATATATATAAAAATGCTGATGATTTATGTGGATTTATTTTGTATCCTGCAACTTTGCCAAAGTTGTAAATTGTTTCTAGTAGTTTTTTAGTTGAGTCTCTAGGGTTCTCTAAGTATACCATCATGTCATCTGCAAAGAGTGATAATTTGGTTTCCTCATTACCTACTCTAATTCTTTTTATCTCTTTGTCTTCTCTTACTGCCAAAGCTAACATTTCTAATACAATATTAAATAGTAATGGTGACAGTGGGCAGCCTTGTTTCACTCCTGATCTTATTGGGAATGGTTCTAGTTTGTCTCCATTACATATGATGCTTGCTGACAGTTTTAAGTATTTACTACTAATCATTTTAAGGAAAAGCCTCTTTATTCCTATACTCTCTAGTGTTTTTAATAGGAATGGGTGTTGGATTTTATCAAAGGCTTTTTCTGCATCTATTGAGATAATTATATGGTTTTTGTTAGTTTGGTTATTAATATAATTGATTATGCTGATAGTTTTCCTAATGTTGAACCAGCCCTGCATTCCTGGTATAAATCCTACTTGGTCATAGTGTATTATCCTGGGGATGACTTTCTGTAATCTCATTGTTATATCTTATTTAAGATTTTTATATCAATATTCATTAGGGAAATTGGTCTATAGTTTTCTTTCTCTGTTTTCACCTACCTGTTTTTTTCATAAAACCAACTCTTAGTTTTATTTATTAATTCAATAGTTTTCTTATTTTCAATTTTATTAATTTCCCCTTTTATTTTTAGAATTTCCAATTTGGTATTTAATTGAGGGTTTTTAATTGTTCTTTTTCTAGTTTTTTTTAATAGTAAACCCAATTCATTGATCTTCTCTTTCTCTATTTTATGCAAGTAAGCATCTAGAGATATAAAATTGCCCCTTATAACCGCTTTGGCCGTATCCCACAAATTTTAGTATGTTGTCTCATTATTGTCATTCTCCTGGATGAAATTATTGATTGTGTCTATGATTTGCTCTTTTACCCATTCATTCTTCAGGATTAGATTATTTAATTTCCAATTAATTTTTGGTCTATTTTCTCCTGGCCTTATATTGCATGTGATTTTTATTGCATCATGATCTGAAAAAGATGCATTTACTATTTCTGCTTTTCTGCATTTGATTTTGAAGTTTCTATGCCTTAACACATGGTCAATTTTTGTATAAGTTCCATGAACCACAGAGAAAAAAGTAAACTCCCTACTGTCTCCATTAAATTTTCTCCAAAGATCTATCATGCCTAACTTTTCTAACAATTGGTTTATCTCCCTAACTTCTTTCTTATTTATTTTGTGGTTTGATTTATCTAATTCTGAGAGAACAAGGTTGAGATCCCCCACTAGTATAGTTTTGCTGTCTATTTCTTCTTGCATCTCTCTTAATTTCTCTCCTAGGAATTTGGATGCTATACCACTTGGTGCATATATATTTAGTATTGATATGGCTACATTATCTATGGTACCCTTTAATAAAATATAGTTTACTTCCTTATCTCTTTTGATTAGATATATCTTTGCTTTTACTTGATCTGATATCAGGATTGCTACCCCTGCTTTTTTTTGTTCACCTGAAGCATAATAGATTCTCCTCCAGTCTTTTACCTTCACCCTGTGTGTGTCACTATGCTTTAGATGTGTTTCTTGTAGACAACATATTGTTGGATTCTGGTTTTTAATCCAGTCTGCTATCCGTTTCTGCTTTATGGGAGAGTTCATCCCATTCACATTCACAGTTAGAATAACTAATTCTGTATTTCCTGCCATCTTATTTACCCAAATTACGTTTTTCCCTTTCCTTTCCCCTTTCTCCCTTCCCCCCTCCTCAGTATTTTGCTTTTGATGACCCCCTCCCCCAAACAATCCTCCTCCTTTTAGACCCCTCCCCCTTTTTTACTCCTTTCCCCTGATTCTTCTAATTTCCCTTCTATTAGTCTACCCCTTTCTTTTCCTCCTTTCCCTCCCACTTCCTTATAAGGAAGGACAAGTTTCTCTGTGAAACCAAAAGTGTCTGATATACACTTTTAGAGCTCAATCTGATGAGAGTAAGATTTACACAGTGCTCTTCTCCCTCCCTTCTTTTCCTCAATTATATTAGGTTTTCTTTGCCTCTTCATGAAATTTTACCTTATTTTTACCTATCTTCTGCAAGCAGTGTTTCGTAGTCCAAATTATTTCTGGCTTCGTTGACTTAAAGATCAGTTCAGAGGCTTATTTTATTGTTGATTTGAGAGAAGGTCAGAGGAGGACACAGAGAGTCGTGTCTTCACTCCACCATCTTGCAGGGCTCCCTCCAAAATGAATTAATTAACTTATCCCCTGTTTAGTTTTTAGGATCACAGATAAGTGCACAATTTTAATGAAGGAAAGATCTATACATCTTTTCATTCTTCATATACTCTTAGGGTTTACATTTCTCAATAGTAGAAATTGAAGGGGGGAGAAGGTATATTTATATACTTCTTACTATATGCCAGACACTGTACTTTACAAATATTATTTCATTTTATCCCCACAATAATCCTGGGAGGTAATTAGTTATGGTCTCCACTTTACAGTTGAGGAATTTGAGGCCAATAAGGGTTATGTCACTTGTCCAGGGTTACACAGTGAGGTCAAATTCGAATTCATCCCTTCTTGACTTCTGGTCCAGTTCTTTATCCATGAGTCATGCAGGAAGGACATTGAGTCTGGCAATTTTGGATACTTCACCACTGAGGAGTAACTTAGGTAATAGGAGAATCTCAATTCTGTGCTAAAGTTGTACTTTGATTATAACCTGAGCAATTTTTGGAAATTATATTTAGTCTTTCTTAGCTATTAGAATAACAATGAGTCATAGCCTAAGTAAATGTCTTTTTTCTGTAGACACCAATGTACTAAATTCATTAAATATAATCAACTGCAATTTATGATACTTCTTTTGCTTATTAATGAACTTTTTAACCACGGTCAAATTATATGAACGTCTGCTCTGAAAGATGAGAAGTTAGACTAGATCCTGATATCCTGATAATGATTGCAATAATAATAGCTCATTTACATATGGTTTTAAGAGTTACAGTGTGGTTTCCCTACAACAACCCTTTGAGGCAGATACTATAGATATTATTTCCTTTATTCAGATGGAAAATGATGTTTAGATATGTTAAATAACTTGCTTAGTGTTACATAAATAGTAAATAAAAGAGTCAGGATTGAAATCCAAGTCTCTCCTATCTCCAGGTTCAGCAGGTACTTTTTCCTTTATATTCCTCCCAGCTAAAAAATTCTAAATGAGTTTCTAAAAGAATTCATTCATTAAACATGCATTTAGTTACTACTGTGCACCACATACTATGAGAGATTGTGCTTACAAGGACAAAAATCAAATAATTCCTGCCTTCAAGTCGCTTACATTTTATTTCAAGAAAATAAGTTCACAGACAAACATAAAATGTACAAAAAGTAGATTCAAAGTTATTTCTGGGGGAAGGGCACTAGCAACTGGAAGTTGCTGGAAAGAATCAAGATAGTTTTCTTGTAGAAGGCACTTTAGCTATTTTTTAAATATAACTAGGAATTCTACAAAGTAGAAAGGGGAATATAAATATATATAAAGTCACTGAGTAGACATGAAATGTCATGTATTGGCAAGAACATTAGAGTGAGTGAGTAATGTTTTAATAAGTTTGGACAGGTAGGCTAGAACCAAATTGTCAATGGCCTTAAAATAGTTGTTTATATTTGACCTTCTTATTGTTCCTTGCAATAGATAAAATGTTGGCCCTGGAGTCAGGAAGACTGACTTCAAATCCAGCCTCAGATACTTCTTAGCTGTGTGACTCTGGGCAAGTCACTTAACTCTGTTTGCCTCAATCATTCATCTGTAAAATGATCTGGAGAAGGAAATGGTAAACCATTCCAGTATCTTTGTCAAGAAAACCCCAAACAGAGTCATAGACCACTGGACATGACTGAACAACTGAACAACTACTGAACAACACAATTCCTTCTAACGCTCTATCTCCTTTCTCCTTCCCTTCTAACTTCCTTCTAGGCTTAGCTAAAATGCCATAAAAGCTTTCCTGACTTTCAGTTTATTGGTCTGTATGTTCATAAATTATAAATTCTTCCAGGGCGGGAAAGAATTTTGTCTGTGTCCCCATACCCTAATATAGGGTCTAGTACGTTTTTGTTGTTTAGTCATTTCAGTCGCAATCCAACTCTTCATGGAAATCATCTGATGTTAAGTTTCAGACATTGACCAAAATAATTATTTAGCAATATTTAGCCTTTATAGATAATGTCTTTAGTCCTAGAAAATTTCATCAACAATATAGTGGTTAATGATTTTAATATATAATTTATAAATTACAATTCTTTTCAGAAACAGAAAAAATAAGTTATATTTGACTTGTTTTTCACCCATTCTCTTATACTTATTTGCTCATAATGTTTGCATTTAAAGATGCCATCAAATACTTCTGGCTTCTCTCTTATAGTAGGTGGGAATTTGATGAGCATATTCTTTGTGGTATTAGCATTTTCACTGTTTTCTATTCATGCGTATATATTTACATATATAAAAAGTGATCAGTTATTAACAGAAAAAATATATTTAGAAGATTAGCAGGTGTTTCAAGAAATCAAATTAAAGTAACATCTCCTCTGTTTCTGGGTAATAAATTGTCAAATGCACATATTATTGCTTACAATGACAATTTAAAATCCACAAATTTTAAGGACTCGACTTGTTACTTCAATTTAACTTAAATTTTTATTTAATAGAAAGATTTTTTTAAAGAGAGGAAGCAAAAAGGAGTTTACGGGTTTTGACACCAAGAACAAAAAAAAAACCTTTAATTCTATGAAAATATTCAGCATTCATTCATAACATTTTATTTGATAGACAATTTCTTTCACTTGAACCAATGTTACTTTAGAACTTGAGAATCCTTGGATACAGAGTATCATGAAATAATGGACTATCATCTTATGTTCTACAAAGTTTTCCAGTTAATTCATAGCTTCATTGATTTTCCTTTAGTCTATAGAAGTGTAAAAGCTAAGCTTCTCTTTGTTCTGCATTTTTAGGACAAAAATTCAGAAATGGTTAGGCTTTTTAAAGTTTCTTTGTCTCTTTTCTGTTTTCATTCAAAAGAATATTCTTATCTATGTGCTTCCCAGGCCAAAGTGGATCATACAGTGAGACCAAACACTCCAACCAAATAACAGTGTATTAAACATTAGTCATATTCACTGTTTGGGTCTCTTCCTACTCCTCACCTTTCAAAAAATCCCTTCCCAATACAATATACCTGCCAAATACTTGAAAAAGTCCTTGTTTCACATGGTTGCTCTATTTTTGAACAGAGATTTCTCTAGAAAATACCTGAAGTATTATTTGATGTTTTATTGGGGGGGGGGGGCACTTTTAGAAAGTAGGGCAAAAGTAAAACCAGAGTTCTATATTTGACCTATTTTGTGGCCTTATACTTACCATTTCATCTAAAACTGAAAGTAGATAATTTATATTTATCATTTGATAATTGAATTCCTAGTCATTTAACCTTACTCAGCCTGAGTTTCTTCACCTGCTAAACAAAGATAATGATACCTACCTCAGGGAATTGTTATGAGGATCAAATAAGATTTTATACATATATGTATGTGTTTGTATGTAAGTGTATATGTATATGTGTGGGTATATATTTAGACATAAAATGCTTTGCAAACCTTAAAGATTTATGTTAGCTATTAATACTATTAGTAAAGTCTTCTAATATTTTAAGATAATAGGGATGTTTGTGATTTCTGCTGTTAAGTATTTTACTTGGGGCAGCTAAGTGGTGCAGTGGTTAGAGCACCAGCCCTGAAATCAGGAGGACCTGAGTTCAAATCTGGTCTTAGACACTTCCTAGCTGTGTGACCCTGGGCAAGTCACTTAACCCCAATTGCCTTAGCAAAAAAAAAAAAAATAATAATAACTGCTAGGGTCTGACCACTGAGCATGCTATAGCTTCTTGGAGCCACAGGTAGGAGTTGAGGAAAAGTGGACACTGGAGATGGATGAATAGCCCTGAAAAGGTTTACCAAGCCCTCATATCAAAGATGCTAGTCCTCCTGAAGACTCCATACACCCAAGAAACTAAATCAGGCAGAGGTTGTAACTTGCTTAGGCTCAAACAGCTAGAAAATATCTGAGATTAAATTTGAACTAATAATAATAGTTGTTATTTATGTAGGACTTATCACTTTCCTCCTCATTCAACCTCTTAGTGCTCCAGACAAAAATAATGATATAAAATCTCATTTCATTAATATGCAATAATGTAGTAAAGCACTTAGTAATCCTTAATGAGCTATGTAAATGCTAGTTATTTGTCAACCCAACAAGCACTTAAGTCAAGTATGTATTATCATTGTCACAATCATCATTAGCATTAGCATCTGGCATACCCCATACAAACAAGATCACAAGGGTGACCCAAAACAACAACAAAAAACTTTTCAATTGAAAAGGATCTTATACACTTGAAAGGTAATTGGTGGTACACAAAATTCTCAGTTTGGAACCAGGAAGAACTGGTTTTGAATTATATTTTAGACACTTCTGAACTAAGGAATCCAGTGCAGTCATTTATCTTCTCTTGGCTTTTCTGTAAAATAGGATAGTATCATCACTTTACAGGAATATTAAGAGGATTAAATGAGATTATATCACATCAATCAATGAATAAGTATTTGTTTAGTTCTTATTATATGCCAGACACTGGGGATGTAAAAACAAATGAAATAGTCCCTATCTTTAGAGAGCTTACATTTTTTCTACGAAGAGACAACATCAATACATATAAAAATATAAAAATAAATATAAGTAATTTAATGGGATTGAGAAGGGACAGTACTTGAGGGGTAACTCAGGAAAGGACTAATGTAGGTGTAGTCATTTAAATTGATCTTTAAGGGAAATTAAGATTCTAAGAGGTGGGATGAGGAGAAAAGGGCATTACAGATAAGGGGGAGAACCAAGACAAAGGCCTAGCTTTGGGAGATGGATGGTGGTATGAGTATGTAAATAAAGCCCTCTGTGAACCATAAAGCATTATTTAAGCTTCAAAAGCTTAAGCACAGAGAACTGGGTCTATAGTCAAGAAGACTCTTTTTCTTCAGTTCAAAACTGACCTCAGATCACTTACCAGTGATATTGGGCAAATCACTTAACCCTGTTTGCCTCAATTTCCTCATCTGTAAAATGAGTTAGAGAAAGAAATGGCAAACCTCTCTAGTATCTTTGTCAAGAAAACACCAATTGGGATCACAAAGAATCAGACACGTCTGAACAAAAATGAAACTGAAGCCCAAGGAAATGAAAATATATTTTTCAGGAGGAGGGTTGGATGATGACATGATACAATATAATAAACATTTATTAAGTGTCTACTATGTGCTGGGTACTCTGCTAAGCAGTTGAGGGGAAGGAAAGGAAGGTGAGGAAGAGTGCCAGAGGTTACTCAGCTCAGGGCATGATAGAGATGATAGTAATCAATCAAAATCAAGCAAAAGCATTTGGTGTCAAATGAAGAGAGATGTCTGGCAGTTTGAGCACATATAAAGGAAGCTATGGGAAGAGGGTTTTTTTTTTTCCCTTTCCCTTCTCTCTCTAGCCATCCAAACAGAAAGGCAACAACAACTAAGAATACTGATAGCCGAACTGAAGCAATCTCCATTATGGAGAATTTCCTAGTTGATGAGTTTATCTTGTGATATAACACAATTGCTTGTAGAAAAGATGGAACTGGGTCTTTTAAATCTAAGGCTAGTATTCTTTCTATTATTTCACATTATCTCTTGCTTAAGTAAATTCTTTTTCATTCCCTTATACATTCTAAAAATTTTAGCTCCTACATGTGTATCCTAACACATTCTTCTGGTTCCTTTTTTCAGGCAGAGAAATAGTGCCCAGAATACGTGAGTCAAGACATCTCATGTATCATGCCTTGCTCAGATTATTTGGTATACTATGCTCCATTCTAGACGGACAATCATAGGAAGAACATTGTAAAATTGCAGTCCTTTTAGTGGAGAGAAACCATGAGGGTTTAAGGATTGGCAACTAGTGTGATGCACAGGGAAGAGAATGTCTCTGGAGTCAGAGGACTGGGTTCAGATCCAGCCACTGATGCTTACTGTCAGAATGACCTTGAGCAAATCACTTAATTTTACACATTGAGTTTTCTCACCCATAAAATAAATGTTCAACCAGAAGAGGTCTAGATCCTGAAACCATCCTATAGAGATATTTAGATTGACCAAGATAAGAAAAAACTAATCAAAGAGAAGTATTAGCTCTTGTTAAATATGTAAAAATGTTATTATATGGAAAAGAGAATTGATTTATTCTACTTCTATTAGGAACAATGGGTTGAAGTCACAGAGAAGCATTTTTAAGGAAAGAAAGCTTTCTAAGATTTAGAACTATGCAAAATTGGAACTGGCTGCTCCAAAGAAGAAGGGAATTCTCCATAATTGGTAGAAGTAAAGATTGAATGGCCATTTGTTCAGTATATGGTAGAAAGGATTCCCTTTTCAAGTATTGACTAAATAACTTCTGAAGTCCTTTCAAATTTTGAAATACTGTTACCCTCAGACCCCCTGAAAATACATGAAAAGTATTTAAATTGATGTAATATAAAAATAACTTAACATTAGTTGTTTTTAAATAAATACTAGAAAAAAATGGTGAGTTAAAAAAGCCCCAATTAATATATCAGAAGTCTATAGTTTAATTTTTAAACTAATTAATCATTGTGTCTATATTTATAGATACAAATTCAGTAAACTTTTTTTTCTTTTAAAGATATAGTATGTTAGAAAATAACTATAATTAAAAGATAGTGGAATAAAGGCAGGGACTCCACTGAGCTTTCTCCCAAACCCTTAATACCCTTAAATGATGACTCTGAACAAATTTTAGAGCTTAAGAATCTACAATGAGATAGAGTGAATCAATTTTCCAGCCTATGGCAACTTGGAAGGTCGGCAGGAAAAGTGTATTCTACCTGGATGAAAGTAGAATACAGACCCAGCAAACCAGGAGCAGGCCTTGGGAGCCACTAAATCAGTAGGAGCAGGAGCAGCTTTCAGGATTCTCAGCCCCACACATGGTTAAGAAGTCAAAGAACTAGTCAGAAGGAGATTAGAGAGGTTTCTTTGCTAGCAGTGAGGCAGAACTCTGTTGCTTTACTAATACTTGGATCCTAGTTACAGTTGTGGGTGGCAGTCCTAGAGCAAGAAGAAGCAATAGCACACTAGAGCTTATATCCACAAATGAACCCTCTTAACAGTTTCAGGGCAGGAAAGAGTGCTTTTAGCTGCTTACAGAGCTCACAAAGCACAGTCCAGGAAAGGAGAAAACATACCTCTTCTTAGATCATAGCACTTTGGAAGAACAGAAAACTAACAGGTCCCTAGAAATATCTCTGAAAACAGTTACAGTTACACAACCCCCCTGAAATTTGGGACAATGCATCTTCCACCTTGGAAGCAGAGCTCTACTTTAACAAAGAGTTAAAAGTCAAATAATAAGCTGGAGAAATGAGCAAACAAAAGAAAAAGATTCTAATCATAAAAAGTTATTATGGTGACAAAGAAGATCAAAATGCACACTCAGAAGATAACAAAGTTAAAGTTCCTACATCCAAAGCCTCCAAGAAAAATATGAAGTGGTCTCAGGCCATGGAATAGCTCAAAAAGGATTTTGAAAATCAGGTAAGAGAGGTAAAGATTGGAAAGAGAAATGAGAGTGATGGAAGAAAATCTTGGTAAAAGAAACACAAAAAAAAATTGAAAAAAAATAACATCTTAAAAACAGACTAGACTAAAGAGTATAGGAAGCACAAAAAGTCAACAAGGAGAAGAATGCCTTAAAAAGCAGAATTGGCCAAATTGGGGGGAAAATCTATTGAAGAAAACAACTCCTTTAAAAGTAGAATTAGCCAAATGGAAAAGATATACAAAGCTTGCTGAAGAAAATAATAACTCAAAAATTAAAATAGAGCAAATTCAGCTATGATTTTATGAGAAATAAAAAACCAATAAAACAAAACCAGAAGAATGAAAAAAATAAAAGGCAATATGAAATACCTCATTGGAAAAATAACTGACCTGGAAAATAAATCTAAAAGAGGTAATTTAAAAATTAATCCACTACTGAATAAATTATGGCATATGAATGTTATGAAATATTATTGTTCTGTAAGAAACAATAAGCAGGATGATTTCAGAGAGTCCTGGACAGACTTACATGAACTGATGCTAAGTGAAGTGAGCAGAACAAGGAGATCATTATACATGGCAACAACAAGACTATATGATGATCAAGTCTGATGGACATGGCTCTCTTCAACAATGAGATGATTCAGACTAGTTCCAATGATCTTGTGTTGAAGAGAGCCATTTGCACCTAGAGAGAGGACTGTGGGAACTGGGTGTGGTTCACAACTTAGCATTTTCACTCTTTTTGTTGTTTGTTTGTATTTTATTTTCTTTCTCATTTTTCCCCAGTCTAATTTGATTTTTCTTGTGCAGCAAAATTGTTGTGGCCGTCTTTTAAGAGCTCACCTTGTATGAGCCCTTTGATCTCAGAGGCGAGACGAATGAGGCAGGGAAACCTCATAGGATGTGAAAAGAGCTCCAGTTTATTATGCTGCATAGCCTTGTTGATATACAGTTTTGCAAGCATGATCAGCCATGAACAGTAGACAATCCCCAATCACCATTCAGAGAGGCAGCTCGTGGGCATTGCATATGCATGGTATCTGCCAATGGGAGGAGAGCCGACCCAGCCACGTCAGCAACCCACTCACAGGCGAGAGGCCCTGTCAAGGAATCCCTGCTCACGAGCAACTAGCTGTGACTCTCAGGCTCAGCCCATTCCCATGCTGTGCATCAGTGCTCCTTGCTCAACGAGAGCATTTCTGCAACATGGCAGAAAGCTTATTGTGCACCACAGGTCAAGATGGTCTTGGTACTCCCTCTCAGCAGGGTCCCATACCCTAGCAATTCCCCCTTTTTATCTTTTGATAAAAAGTTTCTTGAGCTGAAACCTCTGAAAAGATGGTGGAGAAAAATCCATAAAGACATCCTAATATTACAGGGCAACAACAAAGCAACAACAATGTCATAACACACAGGGTGATCCATGATTCTAATTTTAATCACCATGAAGAGATATTATCAAACCAATGTTTGATTTTTTTCAACAATTTTATCTGGATTCAAATTTTTATGAGAAGCTTTCTCTATGTCAGATGCTAGTTTATATAAACTTTCTATGTCATCTTCAATTGTGTTATTGAGAAATAAACCATTCAAATGACTTTTAATATTGTCCCAATCATAATCTTATCCTATATGATTATACAGCAAAGGGGTTACATAAACCTTTGTACATCTGTAGTCACATTGTAATTGAGCCTAGAATTTCAATAACTCTACTTCTGCTCCTATTTCCAATGATGCTTCTCTTAAATCTTTTATCATCTGATACAATTGTTCATCTATCTTAGCTTGCTGGGCAAAACCTGCTTAGACATTCCTAGCTAGTTCCTCTATATAATCTATATAGAGGATATATATATATATATCACAGCTGATACATCTCTTTTCTCTAATGGGACTAAGGTCTGTTTCCTTCTTTTCAATTATAGCATTGAACATAGGATCAGTCTTAATATGTTTACAAAAAGCATTGATACATGAGTAATAAATGCAGTCTGATTTTCAATTTCATTCTCTAAACAATCATTGACTGTACAATTCCAACAAGTAACATTGTAAAAATCTAATGTTTCTTTGGTAACAGTTAGTTTCCTCACATGAACGCATATTTCCCTCCCATACAGGTTTTAGTATAGAACTGGTATTCAATTCTCATGCCATTTGTCCAAGAGCCAGGACCCAAGATGTTTTCCCATGTACTATAACTGCTGACCCAATTCCTGAGTGACAAGAATGTATCCCATGAAGACTTGTGCTTTACAAGGGGCCAACTTGATGATCCCTTTATATAGACACCCTGCTGCAACCCTCCCACGCAGATGAGGGTGTCTCTATGACAGGGCATCTTTTGCATGCCCAGCATGTGTGTCACATGATACCCCATCCCCCCATGAGACAGTCCTAGATCATGGTGGGTCCATGGCCCACCTTTTGGCCTCTGTTGCCAATTCTGATTGTATGTAACACAAACCCATATATACATATACACACATACATACACATATAAAGCATTTTGTTAGTGGTCTTGGAGGCACATCTCCTTTTGGATGGTTGCCTCTTCTTCCTTCTTCTGCTTTATGGACAACTCTGAGATGTCTGGTGGGAATCCACTACTGAAGGTTTGTGTATGCGAAGTGGTCACTCTGGCACCATTCCAGGTCTCTGTCCCTATTCGGGCGCCAGTTGTTGCCGGCCGACTTTTAAGAGGTCACCTTGTATGAGCCCTTTGATCTCAGAGGCGAGATGAATGAGGCAGGAGAACTCATAAGGTGTGAAAAGAGCTCCAGTTTATTATGCTGCACAGCCTTGTTGATATACAGTAGACAATCCCCAATCACCATTCAGAGAAGCAGCTCCTGGGCATTGTGTAAACATGGTATCTGCTAATGGGAGGAGAGCCAACCCAGCCACGTCAGCATCCCTCTCACAGGCAAGAGGCCCTGTCAAGGCATCCCTGCTCACGAGCAACTAGCTGTGACCCTCAGGCTCAGCCCATTCCCATGCCATGCACCAATGCTCCTTGCTCAACAACGGTGTTTCTGCAATGTGGAAGAAAGCTTATTATGCACCACAGGTCAAGATGGCCTTGGTACTTCCTCTCAGCAGGGTCCCCTATCCTAGCACAAAATAGTTGTATAAATATATATGCATAAACAAGAATCACTTACCCAGCAAAACTGAGTATAATCCTTCAGGGAAAAAATGGATATTCAATGAAATAGAGGACTTTCAAGAATTCTTGATGAAAAGACCAAAAGTGAATAGAAAATTTGACTTTCAAATATATGACCCAAGAGAAGCAGAAAAAGTAAACAAATAAAAAAGATCATTAAGGACTTAATAAGATTAAACTGTTTATATTCTTACATGAGAAAATGATACTTGTAACTCACAAGAACTTTCTCATTACTAGAGCAGTTAGAAGTACATATAAATAGAAGGCATAAGTGTTAGTTGAATCTGAAGGAATGATATCTAAAAAAAATAAAATTAAGGGTGAGAGAGGAATGCATTAGAAAGGGAAAAGGAAAGGTACAATGAGGTAAATTATCACACATTAGAAAGGTAAGAAAAAGTTTTTAGAGTGGAGGGGAAGAGGGGGGAACTAAGGGAGAGTGAATGGATTTTAATCTCATCAGAAATGGCTCAAAGAGGGAATAAGATACTCAATTGGGCATAGAAATCTATCTCACTCTACAGGATAGTAGGGGTAGCAGATAATAGATGGCAGTGATAGGAGGGGGGTCATATTGAGGGAAGGGATAGTCAGAAGTAAAACACTTTTGAGGAGGTTCAGGGTAAAAGGAGAGAGAGAATAGAATAAACAGGGGTGAGGTACGATTAGCAAGAATAATTCTGAAAATAAATTTTGAAGCAAGTTTTTCTTAAAAAAAAGTTTGAGAAATGTAGATTCTCAAAAGGGAGAGATTATGGATGTTCCCTTTATTAACTATCAAACACTTGGGAGAACTACAAGTCAAAACTTAAAATTTAAAAAGAAAATTGTATCCTTGTCCCAAAACCCATTAGTATGGTGCTATCTCCTTATTGTTGGAGATGAAGACCTATCTTTAATGAAGGGCAGGACACACTTGGTGAGAAGAGAGAGACACAGACAATTTAGTAGAGACAATAGTGATACAGAGACAGACAGACAGAGAGACAGAGACAGAGAGCTTTACCAAATCTTCTTTTGGGATTCTTCAAACATTATTTCCTCTTGGAGACTCTTCAGGTTCTGAGTTGAGTTAAGTTGTTTTGGCACTTCTGACAACCAGCTTAGAAAAATGAATTATTTGATCATATCATATATCACTTGAATATATCATCACTTTCATCATGTAGTGCTGTCTACACTCAGTTATGTAGAAAAGTAGTTAACAAAAAAGACCTTTCTCTCTCAAATGATATAGGTCTAAGGCCAGGGTTCCCCTAAAGTCAACCTCACTTCAGGTTACTAAAAAAAACGACTGGGAAGATCTGAGAGGAGTAGGGAATCTCTATCATGTGCTTAAATCCAATTTGCTATTTTAGAGACTTTGGGAAATTTCTTTTTGGGTAAGACCTTGAGAGAAACAATTTATTTAGACCCCTACTCTATTCCAATCAGTATTGATCAATTTGATAGAATCATATCAAAACTCTGTATATATGGCCGGAGAGCAGTGTGTTACAGGTTCTACATTCACCTTTTTAACTATAGGATGTTAATTAAAGGCCTTTCACCCTTGCTTTTCCTTATCATGATGACCAGGCTCAGCATGGTAGAGATGACAACTACATGGAAAGTTCCCCAAAATATTTTTGTGCCTCTGGACCAATCACTTTTCAATAAGAGATGACCATCTTATGACCATTTAGGTCATTGACTGTGATATCCTGTAACATGTCCTCTTGCCTATTCATCTCATATGAAGATATTCCTTTCTTCACCCAACTTGTGACTCTGCTGACATATACTTATTTTAGTTTATGTATACATATCAATCAATATAATTATTCCTTATTTGGTATAGCTATTCTGAAATGACTGGACTATAAAAATAGGGCACTGGAAGGAGGGGCCATCTCAGATCACAAAGAAGATCTGTGGTCCATTTCATTAGAGGGAACCATAGACCTTTTCATAAACTGCCATTGGTTCAGAACTCTGCCTCAGTCTATTTTATTATATGTGGGATAATTTTAATCCCCATAATTTGGGCCACTCTTGATTGAGCTGAGTTATCTTGTTCCCAGTAGGAGAACTCTTTCATCCTGTATTATCTGGTACATAGTCTCCTAAGTATATATTGTTTTATTTTTGTTTTGTTATAATTGGGAGAAGTAGGTTTCTTTGCTATATACTATTTGTGTTTGGAACTGGTATTGATGGGAAAGGGGTCAAGCTTTAAATATAGATGTTAGAGTCCCCTTTTCCCCAATAATAATGAGATAAAGCTATCAGAAGTCAGGCTAAATCTGATCATGTCCCCTAGGTGAAAAATATTTAAGGGAACAGATGGATATGATTCTAGCCTGATACCCCCTTACTCTGAGGAGAACAGAGGGGCCGATGGTCCCAACCGATTTTCCCTCCAAAAAGGACTGAGATTCTCCCTTGGAGAAGGGTGGAGCGTGAAGAGGCTAGATATATCTGTTTTGCTTCTCTTCAAACCATACACAGTAATAGCCCTTAACACAGATAGGCCTCTCTGCACTTGAGATCTTTCCCTGTATAGTAATAAAATGGAGGTAAGAAATTTCAAAATGTGCAAAAATGTAATGTGAAATCTGGTCTCATAGTAATTCATTCCTCTACAGCAGGAACTATTCAGAAAAAAAGGGAAATTACAGTATCTAAAGAATTGTCCAATGAAAGAATGATGAGATGAAAATCTTATTTATTTTGGAAAATAATTCAGAGAAGGGAAGGGAAAAAAAACCCAAAATGAAATGCTTAATTTTGCCTAAATTTCAATTAATTAAAGTGAAGAATAAAGCTTCTAGCATGTAATCTAGCCTTATCTGTACTGCCTATATAAATAGGATAATTACTGGTACTTCATTTGTGGTATCAACTCAAAAAAAGTTGACAAATGAAAGTCTGATGGCATTTATCTTAATTATTAGTGTGAAAGATGAAAACCTTCAGTTTATAGATAAAGCATAGCAGACAATTAGCAGTAATAATATTTGTCAACCTGAAATAAAGAAGACTGCTAAAACAGCAAAAATTAAGATCTGTAATCAAAGCATGGGAGCTGCAATTTGGGATGCTAAGAATATACCAAAATACTGGAGTGCCCAAGAGGAGCAGAGAGTTAAATACATTTCAACAAGGAAGGAGTCTCATGGAAGTCACAGGTTCAGGAAGCTGTTAAATAAGTTGCTTTGCATATCACCTGAAAATCCATAGAGAAGGTCAAAGAGGCTCAGAAGTGGTAATTTCTGGTCAGAAGAGTGGACTCCTTTTCAGTGTTTTTAAGCTTTTCAAAGTTCTTTACATGTCACTTCATTTAATCATATTATATTACTTGAATATATCATCACTTTTATCATGTGGTGATGTCTATCCTCAGTTTTGCAGAAAAGAAGTTAATAAATATAGTCCTTTCTCTCTCAAATGATACAGGGCAAAGGCCAGTGTTTCCTTGAGCTACACATACATCTATGACAGGAAATACTCTGCACACAGTTTCTATTTGTCCATATACAATCTAAGATAAGCAAAGCTGGCTCTAGAAGTAGTAATATTTATTGAATTATTTATCTTCACTCATACCAACACTAAAAGTTTAATGAAGCAATGAATGACACTTGGGAAAGGCTGTGGTAGAAAGCTGCCTTTGTCACTTGGTAGATGTCCATTGAAAAAGGAAGAGTGAAGCAGAATTCAAGTCAAATTGTTATGAAACTGTATATTTTCCTTGTTTTCTTACTTTCCCCATAGGTTGAAATCTACCAAGTTTTTCCTTCCCCATCTACTTCTAAAGTGGATTAAACTGGGTTTTCTCTAAAAGTCAATACAACCAGAATTTGATTGGCTCTGGAGTGGAGTGGAGTGAAAGTGGAATAAATTTTATCCTTACCCACCTATAAACCTTCTCCGTGGCTTCAGACTGTGTTGATGTGGCTTTCTGGTCACCTAGAAAAAGAAGAAAGGAAATAAGGAAATAAACATTTGTTAAGTTCTAAGTACTTTAGAAATATTATCTCATTTGATCTCCCAACAACCAGGGTAGACTGGTGCTATTATTATCCCCAATTTGTAGCTGAGGAAATTGAGGCAGATAGAGATTAAATGACTTGTGCCAGAATCACTGAGCTATTAAATGTCTGAGGCTACATTTGAAATCAGATCTTTCTGACTTTCTATTCACTAGATCTAGCTGCCTAGGGGCACAAAGGATCCCACCCTTAATGCCCTTTAGACTTAAAGGATACCAAAAGACCTAGGGAGTCATCATACCCAATCCTGGAGAGCACATACATTTCCATATAGAGATAAGGGGGCCTTCTTTTGTTAATTGTAGAGTTGTCTTATTTCTAACTAAACTAATGGGTCTCTTCTTCTGGGCTACTCCTAACACTATCTGATCAATTCTGTTTCCTTTGCTGAATCAGCATTCTCTGAGGCTCTATCAGACACCAGTAACTATAGTTTCAACTAATATCTCTACACAGATAAGTAAGGTAACTAATTAAGAGCTTACTGTGTGCCTGCCAATTACTGTGGTAAATGTTGAGGCAACAAATAAAAACAAAAAGAAAGATAGTCCATGTTTTCCAAGGATGGGAGGAAAGCAAAAGACCAAAAAGAGTTGGAGAGCTTGGGGAGGGGGGGGTAAAGAAAGGAGGAAGATAATTAGTTAATGGATATAGTTTTGAATAAAGTGGGCACCAGAGTAAAGACAAAATAGCCTGGGCCCTTTTACATAATGGAAGCTCCAGAGCAAACTCCCAGGCCTTATGGAGAAATATTCCTGAGTTAGCAGTTAAGTCCTTCTTTCTCAAAGAGTACCACTAACATCATGAAGATGTTGTCTTGATTTGTGAATTGGAATTAAGTGACCTCAAGTACTAAGAAAAGTTCCAGGATAATAATAGCAATAGAGGAGGCATGGTTTCAAAGTTTAAAAAATTAATGGGACAAGAACCAAATCTATGTATTCAGTTCTCATTTTTCTCTGGAGTTCCAGTTTCCCATTTCAAACTACCTGTTGGATATTCCAGACTCAAATTCAACATGTCTTTTCCTTTAAACTCAATTTTCCTAACTGTTGAGGTTATTCTTCTAGTAACACAGATCCACAATCCAGTAATTATTTCAACTCTTCATTCTCATCTCATTCAATTTCATATCCAATCATTTGCTAATTCTTAACAATTTTCTCTTGCATTCCTTTCTCTTTCTCTTTATTACTTATATATATTACACACATATATATACATACATATATATGTATAATTTTTACTCCTGAAACAAGTCTCTTAAGTGGTCTCCCTGCATTCATTATCAGCTGATCATCCATAAGAGGGACAAACTGATATTTCACTTGTCTCTTCTTCTCCTTCAATCTAGCATTCATCCTCACTATTCTACTA
Organism: Myrmecobius fasciatus; assembly: GCA_023553655.1. NCBI lineage: Eukaryota > Metazoa > Chordata > Mammalia > Dasyuromorphia > Myrmecobiidae > Myrmecobius > Myrmecobius fasciatus. The sequence continues at coordinate 434,640 of JAJPUD010001144.1, forward strand.
AACAATGATTCTTAATGACCAAACCCAATGCTCCATTCTCAGTCCTCACCTGTCTTGAAGCTGCTGGGTAGCACATTGGATTGAGATCTAAGCCTGGAATTCAAATTCTGCATCCAAATCCTGCCTTAGACACTTAGCATCTGTATAACTCTAGCTGAACTATTTGGTCTCTCTTAGTTTCCCCCATTGTTAAATGAGTATAACAATAGCACTTACCTTTAAAGGCAGTTGTAAGGATCTAGTAAGATCGTATTTAAAAAATATTTAGCATAGTGCCTATCACATAGTAGGTGCTTACCAGTAGAAGCTTTTTTTTTTTTTTCCTTCTTTCCTTCCTTTGGTTGTTGTGGGATCAAGTGAGATAATATATATATATATATATAAAGCACTTAGCATAGTACCTAGCATATAATTAGAGATTAATAAATGCTTGTTTTCTTACTCCTTCTCCTTAGCCTCCTTACTCTCTCTTAAGTATTGTTGTGATGATGCAAAAGATCTCAGTTCTTCTGATTTATCTTCCTTTCTCCAGAAGTCCCAGGGGTCATAAATGCATGAAACTCCTAAAAAATGACCATCAGATCCCTATAGAAGTATAAAATTTATATTCATTTATTCTCTATTTTTCTCACTTCTTTCAATTACTATTTCAAAACTCTTTCTCCTCTCAAACCCACCCTAACCTCCTCTCCTAAAAAAGTTGAAACTACCTGTCATAAGAGCCCTCATTTTCTGCTCCACAGATCAAAACTTCCCAACATCTATTTTCTCTTCCTTAAATCTATGGAGAAGAAATAGTACTTTTTATCAAACCAATTTCTTAGCTGGTATCTTTCATCCCATTTCTTCTTCTTCTTCTTTTACTTTCAAGTAGCTCTTTTGTTTAATTAAAGCTTTTTATTTACAATACATATGCATAGATAATTTTTTAACATTGACCCTTGCAAAACTTTCTGTTCCAAATTTTTTCCTCCTTTCCCTCACCCTCTTCCCTAGATGGCAGGTAGTCCAATACATATTAAATATGTTAAAATACATGCTAAGTCCAATATATGTATACATTTTTATACAGTTATCTTGCTGCACAAGAAAAATCAGATCTAAAAAAAAAAAAACCTGAGAGGGAAAACAAAATGCAAGCAAACATCAACAGAAAGCATGAAAATGCTATGTTGTGGTCCACACTCAGTTCCCACAGTCCTCTCTCTGGGTGTAGATGACTCTCTTCATCACTGAACAAGTGGAACTGGTTTGAATCAAGTCATTGTTGAAGAGAGCCACATCCATCAGACTTGATCATCATATAGTCTTGTTGTTGCCGTGTATAATGATCTCCTGGTTCTGCTCATTTCACTTAGCATCAGTTCATGTAAGTCTCTCTTGTTGGTCGTTTCTTACAGAACAATAATATTCTATAACATTCATAAACCATAATTTATTCATTCTCCAACTGATGAGCATCCATTCAATTTCTAGTTTCTAGCCACTACAAAAAAGGCTGCCACAAACATTTTTGCACATGTGGGTCCCTTTCCCTCCTTTAAGATCTCTTTGGAATATAAGCCCAGTAGACACACTGCTGGGTCAAAGGGTATGCACAGTTTGATAACTTTTTACGCATAGTTCTAAATTGCTCTCCAGAATGGTTAGATCTATTCACAGTTCCCCCAGTGTCACAGTTTTCCTATATCCCCTCCAACGTTCGTCATTATCTTTTCCTGTCATCTTAGCCAATCTGAGAGATGTGTAGTGTTATCTCAGAGCTGTCTTAATTTGCATTTCTTTGATCAATAGTGATTTGGAGCACCTTTTAATATGATTAGAGATAGTTTCAATTTCTTCATCTGAAAATTTGTCTGTTCATATCCTTTGACTATCAATTGGAGAATGGCTTGAATTCTTATAAATTTGAATTAATTCTCTATATATTTTAGAAATGAGGCCTTTATCAGAATTTTTGACTATAAAAATGTTTTCCCAGTTTATTGCTTCCCTTCTAATCTTGTCTGCATTAGTTTTGTTTGTACAAAAACTTTTTAACTTGATATAGTCAAAATTGTCTAATTTGTGATTAATAATGATCTCTAGTTCTTCTTTGGTCACAAATTCCTTCTTCCTTCACAGATCTGAGAAGTAAACTATCTTATGGTCTTCTAATTTGTTTATAACACCATGAATCCATTTCGACCTTATCTTGGTATATGGTGTTAGGTATGGGCCAATGCCTAGTTTCTGCCATACTTACTAGTTTCCAATTTTCCCAGCAGTTTTTGTCAAGTAGTGAGTTCTTATCCCAAAAGCTTGGGTTTTTGGGTTTGTCAAGCACTAGATTGTTATAGTTGTTGACTATTTTGTCCTGTGAACTTAACCTATTCCACTGAACAACTACTCTTTTTCTTAGCCAGTATCAAATGGTTTTGATGACTGCTGCTTTATAATATAGTTTTAGATCTGGTACAGCCAGGCCACTTTCTTTTGCTTTTTTTTTCCATTAATTCCCTTGAAATTCTTGACCTTTTGTTCTTTCAGATGAATTTTGTTGTTATTTTTTCTAGGTCAGTTAAATAGTTTCTTGGGAGTTTGATTGGTATAGCACTAAATAAATAGATTAGTTTAAGTAGCATTATCATCTTTATTATATTCACTCAACCTATCAAAGAACACAACATTTTTCCAATTGTTTAGATCTGACTTTATTTGTGTGGAAAGTGTTTTGTAGTTTTGCTTATATAGTTCCTGTCTTTTCCTTGGCAGATAGATTCCCAAATATTTTATACTATTTACAGTTATTTTAAATGGAATTTCTCTTTGTATCTCTTGCTGTTGGAATTTGTTAATGATGTATAAAAATGCTGATGATTTATGTGGATTTATTTTGTATCCTGCAACTTTGCTAAAGTTGTGGATTATTTCTAATAGTTTATTAGTTGATTCTCTAGGGTTCTCTAAGTAGACCATCATATCATCTGCAAAGAGTGATAATTTGGTTTTCTCATGACCTACTCTGATTCCTTTAATCTTTTTTTCTTCTCTTATTGCCAAAACTAGCATTTCTAATACAATATTGAATAGTCATGGTGATAGTGGGCAACCTTGTTTCACCACTGATCTTATTGGGAATGGTTCCAGTTTATCACCATTACATATGATGCTAGCTGAAGGTTTAAAATAGATGCTATTGACTATTTTAATCATTGTACACGCAAACAACAATATTATGTAATGATCAGTTCTGATGGATGTGGCTCTTTTCAACAATGAGATGAATTGGACCAGTCTCAATGATCTTGTGATGAAGAGAGCAATCTACACCCAGAGAGAGAACTGTGGGAACTGAGTGTGGATCACAATATAATATTTTCACTCTTTTTGTTATTGTTTGCTTGAATTTTATTTTCTTTCTCATTTTTTTTCTGGTCTGATTTGATTTTTTTTTTTGGTGCAGCAAGATAATTGCATAAACATATATGCATATATTGGATTTAAGATATATATCATGGGGCAGCTAGGTGACGCAGTGGATAGAGCACCAGCCCTGAAGTCAGGAGGACCTGAGTTCAAATGTGATCTCAGACATTTAACACTTCCTAGCTGTGTGACCCTGGTCAAGTCACTTAACCCCAATTGCCTTAGCAAAAAAATAAAAAAAAAAGTTACCATGTTTAACATATATTGGGTTACTTGATATCTAAGGAAAGGGGTGGGCAGAAGGAGGTAAAATTGGAACACAAAGTTTTCCAAAGGTTAATGTTGAAAAATTATCCATGCATATTTTTTTGAAAATTAAAAAGCTTTAAAAAAAAAAAAGAAACTATGACTTAGTATCTTCATTACCTGAATTGCTCCTACCCTGCTGTTCATATCCCTTTTGTGCATTGTTTTCCCTCATTAGAATGTAAGATCCTTGAGGATTCATATATATTACCATTGTAATAAAGGCTAGGGAGCAGCTAAACAATATGGTGTACCATTTGGTACTGGATAAGAAATAGAGTAGTGGATCAGTGGAATAGGTTAGGTTCACAGAACAAAATACTCAATGACAACTGTAATCTAGTGTTCGATAAACCCAAAGACCCCAGTTTTTGGGATAAAAACTCACTATTTGACAAAAACTGCTGGGATAATTGGAAACTAGTATGGAAGAAATTAGGCATTGACCCACACCTAACACCATATACCAAGATAAGGTCAAAATGGATTCATGATCTAGGCATAAAGAATGATATTATAAACAAATTAGAACAATGTAGGATGGTTTACCTCTCAGACCTGTGGAGGGGGAAGGAATTTGTGACCAAAGAAGAACTAGAGGTCATCATTAATCACAAAATAGATAAGTTTGACTATATCAAGTTGAAAAGTTTTTGTACAAACAAAATGAATGCAGACAAGATTAGAAGGGTAGCAGTAAACTGGGAAAATATTTTTACATCCAAAGGTTCTGATAAAGGCCTCATTTCTAAAATATATAGAGAATTGACTCAAATATATAAGAATTCAAGCCATTCTCCAATTGACAAATGGTCAAAAGATATGAACAGACAATTTTCAGATGAAGAAATTGAAACTATTTCCGGTCACATGAAAAGGTGCTCCAAGTCACTATTGATCAGAGAAATGCAAATTAAGACAACTCTGAGATACCACTACACACCTGTCAGATTGGCTAAAATGACAGCAAATGATAATGATAGCTGTTGGAGGGGATGTGGGAAAACTGGGACACTGATACATTGTTGGTGGAACTGTGAACGGATCCAACCATTCTGGAGAGCAATTTGGAGCTATGCTCAAAGAGTTATCAAACAGTGCATACCCTTTGACCCAGCAGTGTTTCTACTGGGCCTATATCCCAAAGAGATTTTAAAGGAGGGAAAGGGACCCACATGTGCAAAAATGTTTGTGGCAGCCCTTTTTGTAGTGGCAAGAAACTGGAAATTGAAAAGATGCCCATCAATTGGAGAATGGCTGAATAAATTATGGTATATGAATGTTATGGAATACTATTGTTCTGTAAGAAATGACCAACAGGAGGATTTCAGAGAGGATTGGAGAGACTTGCATGAACTGATGCTGAGTGAAATCAGCAGAACCAGGAGAACATTATACACAGCAACAAGACTATACGATGATCAATTTTGATGGACATGGTTCTCTTCAACAATGATGTGATTCAAACCAGTTGTGCTGCGATGAAGATAGTCATATACATCCAGAGAGAGGCCTGTGGGAACTGAGAGTGAACCACAACACAGCATTTTAACGCTTTCTGTGAATATTTCCATGCATTCTGTTCTCCTTCTTAGGTTGTTTTTTTTCTTCTTCTCTTTCTAGATCTGATGTTTCTTGTGCAGTAAGATAACTGTATAGATATGTATACATGTATTGTATTTGTCATATAATTTATCCTATCTAGCATGTATTAGATTACCTGTCATCTAGGGGTGGGGGGCGGGGGGAGGGAAAGGAAAAGCTTTGGAAAAAAAAAAGGTTTTTTTTGCAAAGGTCAATGTTGAAAAGTCACTCATATGTTTTGCAAATAAAAAGCTTTATTAAAAAAAAAAAACAATATGGTGGATAGAATGCCAAACCTGAAGTCAGAAAGTTTCATCTTCCTGAGTTCAAATTTGGCCTCAGATGTTTAGTAGCATCCTGATAAGGATAAGTCATTTAATACTGTTTGCCTCAGTTCCCTCATCTATAAAATGAGCTGAAGAAGGAAATGGCAAACAGATAATCTATAGTGTCATCTTTAAAAGAGTTCAGGATTTAAACGGTCTGCAAATCAAGTAAAGGCATTAAGATTAATTGAGAATCATTCACTCAAAGTAGATTGTGCTTCTTTTAGGAATTTACCAGGAATTAGCAGGAGTCACCCAAAGTTAACAGCCCAACAAAGTATGACAAAGATATTTATGGAATCTGATTACAGCATAAGATATGTAGATTCTGAAGTACAGAAGGAGTTACAGAAGGACCTGGAGAAGTCCTAAAGCCTTGATGGAAATGTACTTCTGATTATCCTGAATGCATACAGAAAAGCCTACTTGGAGTGGTATTAATGCATGATAACAATATTATTTTTAGTCTGACCTCATTATAAGTTCACCCAAAGGACTTCAAAGAAGGATTTTGCTCAGGTACAATGATAAGGGAAAGATTAATTAAAGTTTGTGTTTAAATCTTGATCTGCATCCTGTTGGTGCTACTTTCTTATTGACTGGTTTCTATGGTATGTCTAGACTAGATGGATGATGAAATTATAGATCATATAGACCTGTACTTGCACATGTCAGCTGGTGATTGAGGATTTCTGTGGGGTTTAGGCTGGGGGCACCAATCAGAATCCCATAAAAACCACTCCAGTATCTTTGCAAGAAAATATCGAATAGGGTCGCAAAGCTATACATGACTGAAAAACAACAGCAACAAAGTAATAATAGACTTCAACAGTCTTGTGCTAAGAAAGGTTTTTTTTTTTTTTACCATTAAACCAAAAGCATTTTATTACCAAAATGGATAAGGCTATTAAATACATATTATCAAAAATTTGTTATACTCTGTAGAAATGATGATTAAAATGACATCCTTTATTATGCGTCTTTAAAATTATTTTAATTTGACCTCATTCTATTCCAAATTGTCCTTTAGATGACATTTCTAAGTCTTACTCAAGATAAACTTCTTTCCAAGGCAGTAGTCTAAAGGGGAAAATTACTTTTATTTTGGGGAATCTCTCTAAAATCCATAAGGGTTCCTAAGGGATCGACTGCCTCTTCTCTAGCAATCCCCTATCCTCCCTCCTGGAGCTTCTAATCTGTCACTTTCTGGAATGCTTCATATCTGGACTATTCCACATGAGAATTTTTCCTAACAGAAACTTCCAACTCCATGCTGTATTCAGACAGGCGTATTAACAAGTTTCTGGCATCTCTCAGCCTGTACCCATAAAAACAACTAGCTGTGATTGAATAAGGCCCCCTTAAAATGTATCACCCTTGACTGAAGTGACAGACAATCCTAGAACATCATCCAGTGAATGAAATTAAGGGAGGAATGAGAGCCTAGAGTTGATTACTATAGCATACCAAGCTCCAAAGGTGGCCATTCAGATGATCATTGATGAGCCTCTTCTTCTTCCTGTTATGACTGGAATATCATTAGTGTCACTGATTGTAATGTGCTTCCAGTGTCTGAAACTTGGTTTTACCTTTCCTTTGCTGGGACAGAATCCTAGATAAGACTCTCTCACAGATTATGAAAACTATTACTGTCTCTTTAAGAGGGCTTTGGGACCTCAAATACTGATAATTTAACTGCTATGATCTAAAAAGTGAGAGGGGAGAGGATAAATTTAACTTTGATCTATGAAAGGTCTCTGAGAAGAGATAAAACCACTATTATTTATTTATTTATTTATTTTTGCTGAGGCAATTGGGGTTAAGGGACTTGCCCAGGGTCACTCAGCTAGGAAGTGTTAGGTGTCCGAGATCAGATCTGAACTCAGGTCCTCCTGACTTCAGGGCTGGCACTTTATCCACTGCACCACCTAGCTGCCCCTAAAACCACTATTTTATAGAGATTAAATTTTAACTATTTATCAGGCTAAGGTTGGGGGTTTATCTTATATTACCTTAATTAATGTAATTTCAGAAGATCTAGACATTTCAACAAAATCAATCAATCAATAAAAAGTATAAAATAGGTGTGAATAAGTCCTTAATCCTGATGGAAGGAGGGAAGTGCTTGGTCATTTAATAAAGACAGGTGTCAACCACACAGGAAATTATCTTGTGATTGGCCTAAAGGATCTGACAGTCCTCTGGACCTATGTATAATGCAGAAAGACACTTCAGGATTGAACATTCTAACAGTTGGCTTCTGTAATGATGGAGCAGCTCCAGCCAGCCTGAGGGAGCTTTACTATATGAAGAAAGATGTGCAATTGCTTATGGGAGAAGAGGTTTCTTCAGATGATTAAGCAATATTTAATCACTTGTTAATAGTAGTTAAGATGGTATTGGTGGCTCAGAGCTAACTGATTAAAGATGTTGGAACTTTAACAAGTTCAATAGTTTCATATACTGTGATCTTTAAATGTATCCAGATTATAGATAAGTGAAAAATTTTTTAATGTTCTACCTTTGCAGACCAAGGCATGGGTAAAGCATATGAAAGATTTCACTGATCTCTATTGTGTCTGTTTCTGCTTATGTATCAGATGAAGTACGTGTCATAAAAAATTAACACTGTCAATGTCCATTAGTGACAGAGAATTTTCAGTTATCAGCATTTAATCACTGAGTCACCTTATGGTTAATGTCAAACCATTTTGAGAAGAGTGATAGAATTGGAGATGTCTGTGACCTTGGAGGGCAACTAGGTGGCCCAATGCATGAAGTTCCAGACCTGGAGTCAGGAAGTCTCATCTTTTTGAGTTGAAATCTGGCTTCCAACACTTACTAGCTGTGTGACTCTGGATAAGTCACTTAACCCTGTTCGCCTCAGTTTCCTCATTTGTAAAATGAGGATAATAACAGTACCTACTTTGCATGGTTATTGTGAGGATAAAATGAGATAATATTTGTAAGGTGCTTTGAAAACCTTAAAATGCTATTTAAATGCTAATTATTATTAGGAGAATTAGTATCCCCGAGAATATCAATTTAGATAATTCTAATGGTTAGGGATTATTCTTTATGTCAAGTTTAAATCTTGCTATATCTCTGCAATGTGTTCTCATTGCTCCTAGATCTTCCCTTTGGGGTTAAACAGAACAAATTCAATCCTTTTTTCCATCTGATAATTCTTAAATTAATGCTTAATGACAGCTATCAAGAACCCCTTACCTCACCCTCAGATTCCAGACAGTTGCTAATGGTTTCTTGATTTTTCCAAGCTGATCATTACCGATTCCTTCAACTAGTGCTTGTGAAACATGATTTCAAGGAGCTCTTGTTTTATTTTTACCATCCTAGTTGCTCTTTTCTGGACATGCTTCAATTTATTACTTGCTTTTCCTAAAATATAGTGACCAGAATTGAATGCTTGCATTGTAGTCTGATTAGGAAAGAGGATATGGTAGGACACTCTATGTTTTACCATACAGCCTTCAATCCCATTAGCTTTCTTAATCGTCAAAACATCACTGATTCATAATTGATCTTAAAATTTGTTAAAAACTCTTAGTTTTTTAAGCAAATTGCTGTCCCAGTTATATGCCTCCCATTTAGGTGATGACTATAACCAGAACAACTCAGATCTCTCTTACTTAACTTGGGTATCAGTTCCCTATTAGCCATTATTATTATTAGGGACAGCATGGTACAATTGAAAGACTACTGGGCTTGTATCCTGGCATTGCTATTTATTACCCATGTGAGCTTGAGCAAAAAAGAGATAAGAGAGGCACAGATAGAGACAGAGAAATGAATTCTCTTTCTAATCACTATGGTTTTCCATAACAATAAAATGTATTTTATTGACGCATATTTTTTACAACTTCTCAAATTCACAGAAGAACAAGTAACTTTGGACAATTCCAGGAATAGAATAAGAAGCTTTGTTTGCAAGGTTGTGCCTGGGAGTTTTTTCCTCTTTCTCATTTTTTTTTCCATCCTAAGCAGATTTGAATGTAACCCCATATTTACCCATTCTGTGTCCCATAAGAGGAAAGAATTGAGATCATTTATTGAAGAGGAAGTTGAGCCTGAATGGAGGAATGGGAACAAGAGTAATAGGGGCCACTTGAGGATGAGAACCAGAAAGAGGAAGGAACTAACTAGATCTGCTTACTAAATTTTCACTTTCTTTCCCACTTACTAGTAGAACCATAATATCATGAAAACAAGTCAGTTTAGAAAACACAACAACTGGAGTGTGGAAATGGAATGGAAGAATACTTGGGAGAAGATAAACAGGTGGGATAGTGGATAAAGTACCCATAGAGTGCTCAGTCTGAAGTTAGGAATATTCCTCTTCCTGAGTTTAAAGGTGGCCTGAGATACAGATTTATGCAATGAAATTCTAGATAAAGAATTAGCCAAAGAACAAAGCATAGAAACAATTAATAATTATGTGTAAGAAGATAATGACAAAAAATACTAAAATTTCTGGGACGCAATTAAAACAGTCCCCAAGGGAAAATTATATTTCTGAAAACATACATCAACAAACTACAAAAGGAGAGAATTAATTAATTGAATAGACATCAAAATAATTGGAAACCCCACAACTAAATAAACCCAAAGTAAACAAAAAGAGAAAATCTTGAAAATTAGAGGAGAAATAGACACATTAGAAAATAAGCAAAAAGATTACAAAAATGATAAACAAAATTAAAAGCTATTTCTTGGAAAAGACTAGCAAAATATAAGCAAGCTGGTTTTTAAAAGGGTAGAAAATTAGCTCAACAAGCTAGCATATAAAGTGAATCACAACAAAACTAGGAGAAATGAAATAAAAAATGAAGTCTGCTATATACTGTAATGTATAAAGAAGACTGAAAACACAAAAGAAATAGAGGAATACCTTCAAAAACTAAAAAATTCCCAAATAGGATGCCAATCTTAAGTAATCCAATCCCAAAAAAAGAAAATAAAACTACCCCCCCCAAAAAAAATCCTCTTGCTGATGAATTTGTAAGAACTCTATCAAACTTAAAAGAGCAATTTCTACCTATACTATAAAATTTCTTTTGAAAACTGGGAAAGAAGTAACTCCACCATCTCCTTTCATAAAACTAAGATTATCCAAATGCCTCGAATACAGAACAACTGTAGATCAATGTCATTAACATATACCAATTCAAAAGTTTTAAAATAAATTTCTGTCAGACAAAAACAATTTCTCTAAAAGTTCATTATGACCAAATTAGATTTGTTCTAGGAGTGCAAGAATGATTCAGCATTACAAAAATAATCAACATAATTATTCATACTAAAAGGAAACAAATCCAAACCACTATTATTGTAGAAAAAACCTTTGAAAGAAGAAAACAAATATTGCCTACTATGTGTTATGCATCATGCTAAACATTTCACAAATATCTCACTTGATCCTCACAGCAACCCTGGGAAATCGGTATTATTTTTATTATACCCATTTTACAATTCAGGAAATTGAGACAAACAGGCAAAATGACTCATCCACGGTCACACAGCTATTAAGTGTCTGAGTCAGGAGTTGAACTTGGCTGTTCCCAACTCCAGATTTGATGCACTACCATACCACTTAATCGACTCTTAAAGAACTTAAAAAAAAAAAAAAAAAAAAAAAAACAAAAACAAAGTTTAGCACTAGTTTATGCTTTAAAAAACTTTCAAAGAATAATCATACAGGGATTTAAAAAAAACCTTATAAACAGTTTCTATGTAAAACAAAAAACAAGCATCATATGCAACAGGGATATATTAGAAGCTTTTCTAATAAATATAGAAGAAAGTCAAAGATTCTCCTCTTTCTAAGAGAAAGAAATTAAAGATTTAAAATCAGGCAAAGAGATATGCGTTCTTATTTTCTGATGACATGATAGAGTCCTAGGGAATCATTAAAGAAACTAAATGAGATCATAGCTTAAACAAAGTTGTGATCTACTAGCTCAATCTGTAAAAATAAACAGCATTTCCATATCATAACTACCAAATCCAAGAAATAGTAATAAAAAAAGGAAATCCTATTCAAAGTAACTATAAAATGAATAAAATGTTTGAAGGTCAATCTAGCAAAACTCTTTAGATTCAATTACAAACGTTACTTAAGGGAAAAAAGGATAACTTAATTAGTTGGAAGAATGAATAATCAGTTCTCATGCTTGAGGCATGCCAACATAATAAAAAATGATAATACCACCAATGTTAATTTATGATTTTAATACTATGGCAATCAAACTAACAAAGGAATGCTTTTCAGAATTGATAAAGTAACAGAATTCATCTAGAGGAACAAAAGATCTGGAATATAAAGAGAAATAATAACAAAAAAGAATTAAAGGGGAAATAGTATTTCCCAATCTCAAATTATTTTATAAACCAGCAATCAGCTGAGTAATTTATGGCATATAAAAATAATGGAATATATTAATCTATAAAAAATGATGAACAGGCTGACTCTAGAAAAACTTGTAAAGATTTATATGAACTGATGCTGATTGAAACAGGCAGAACCAGGAAACATTGTACATAGCAATAACAAGATTGTGTGATGATAAACAATGATTGATAGATTTGGTTCTTCTCAGCAATTCACTATCCAAGGCAATCTTAATAAATTTTGGATGGAAAACATCGCCAGTATCCAGAGAGAGAACTATGGAAATTGAATGTGGATCAACACATATTATTTTTATTTATTTTTCTTTCTTCATGATTTTTCCCTTTTGTTCTGATTTATCTCTCTCAACATGAAAATATGTAAAAAATAAATGTGCATGTGTGACCTAAAAAAAGAGAAAAGGAAAAAAAGAGCAGTTGGTATTGCTTTTAAAGAAGTAGACTAATGAACAGACTAGACAAGGAAGAAACAGAAATAATGGAATTCAATAAACCTAATCTGAAATCACAAATACTTAGGAAAGAATTGCCTACATAATAAAAATTTACAGGAAAACTATAAAGTAATGCAATAGAAATTAAACTTAGAATAATATCTTATATAATATCTATAATAAATTCAAAATTTATGGATGATCTGAACACTAAATATTATATCATAAAATGATTAGAAGAAAAATTGATTACCATTCACAATCATGAATAAACTATTAACTTTTAATTAAACAATACCTCAAGGCAATTGTAGAAGAAACAATAGATAATTTGATTACATGAAATTAAAAGGCTTCTACATAAACAAAATATTCTGAGTAAGAAAGGAAATTATTGACTGAAGAAAATGTCTACATTGTTGTTGTTTTTTTGGTTTGGCAACCACGATAGATAACTAATAAAAATACGTAAGACCTAAATTCATTATTCAATAAAGAAATGGTCAAAGATATGAACAAATAGTTCCTTAAATGGAGTTCCTTGTATACATGGAGGATCCATGACTGTGGAATATGATAAAATAGTGTTTGTTTTTGCTGTTTCTTTTTTCTCTTCTTCCTCTTTTTCTTTTTAAAAATATTTATTATAAGTGATGGCTCTATGCAAAGGAGGAGGAGAAAGGAGAGTGTAGAAAATTTAGGTTATGTAAAAACAAAAGATATCAATAGGATTTATTTTAAAATAAGCATACTAGCACTATCACAAGATAAAACAAATATGCTGTGATTGGGTGAGTGGAGGATACTAACAAGTAGGGGAGTCAGAAAAGATATTTTAAAGGAGGTGACAATCAAGCTGAATCTTGAAGGTAGGGAGGAATTCCAAGAGTGGAAGTAAAGAGAAAAACCACTATGGGAATGGAAGGTAGCTTGCTCAAAGGGACAAAGATGAAATATGGAATATTGTATACAGGGAACAGGTTGGCTGAAGCATAAAGTACACGAGGATTAGTAAAGCACATTTAGCCTCAGAAGATAAACTTGGTTTGTTTAGAATCTCCAATATTCTTTAAGATGGCTGCTAAGTGGTACAGTGGATAAAGTACTTAGGCCTACAGTCAAATGCAGCTTTAGACATTTAATAACTGTATGACCCTAGGCAAGTCACTTAACCCTGTTCACTTCATTTTCCTCACCTTAAAACTGAGCTGCAGAAGGAAGTGGCAAAACACTCCAGGATCTTTGCCAAGAAAACCCCAAATGGAGTCACAGTCAGGCAAGATTAATTGATTAAATCAACAAATGAGAGAGTTAGATTTATGATCTTGAAATTTTCTTTCCAGCTCTAACATTCTATGATTTTGTAAAGCAAACACTTTTCACAAGATTCTAGATCATTTTTATTTTTGAATTTTTCACATTAGCATTTTATATAAAGAAATAGTATCCCCTGTGTTTGGTAAATGAATAGTTTCCACAAAGAAAGATTTTCAGAAGCTCAATGTAAATTTCATCAGACTTCACATTTTAGAGCACAGTAAGTCTGTAGCACATATGCATATACATATTTATGATTTTTCAGTGAATGTAACAATTTACAGATAAATTGTTATATTTGTCTTATTAATGAATACGATTTTGCCACTTGATAAATAACTCCTTTTCCAGTGACCTATCTTTATTATCAAGTATGAAGTTACAGCTTTTCCCCAGAGGATAATCAATGAATTAAATAATCTTACAAGCAGTTTAGGATTTATCTTAACCACCCTCTCTTGTCCTTATTATGTAAATTAGGATCAGAAGTGCCATGTTAGATATGTCAAAATATAATAAATATGTTAAAATATCTTCTTACAAAGGGAAACATTTTTTCTTAAAGAAATACCTGAAGATACTTCAGTGGTTTTGCTTGGAGAGAGATTTAATATGAAGAATTTATTAACTATTCTGTAAAAGAGCTAATAGCCTGAGGATGGTATGGTAACTTTAGATATAGCAGCATAGAAGGTGGGAAAAATAGACAAATGCTTTTTATGGTAACTTGTTCGGTATCTGCTGAAATATTAAAGAGACAAGAATTTAAGATTCACCAATCCTTTCTAAAGATTTGTCTACAAATTAACCGATAGCTTAAGACTTAGAGAGCTGAGATCATTAAGGTTTCTTCCTAGTGTTAAATCAGCACTCTCCTTCATGAAAATATATTATACCATTCAAAAATTTTCAGAGCATTTTCGAATATGTTCACTTATTTAAACCACCCAAAAGTTCAGTGAATAAAACAAGTGAAATATTATTTTTCTTACTTTTTAAATAAGGAAACTGCAGTCTAACTAATTTACCTGAAGCCACAAGACTACTTAAATAGTGGAGCTGACCCTGGCACTCAGATCTTTTGACTTCAAATTCAATGTTCTTTCTTTAGGACATTTTTTCATCATTTCTTATTCCACAAATATAATTCATTACATTTGCATAGCATTCTCCCAACTGATGAACATCCAGCTACAATTCCAGGTGCTTTCATTTTTTCCCCCCCAGGCATCAAGATATTCTGTCTCAGACACTCACAATGTGTGTGTGGGCCTCAGTTTCTTCCTCTATAAAATAAGATAATAATAACACTTACTTCATAGGATAGTTGTGAAGATGAAATGAGATATTTGTAAAGTATTTAGCAAACCTTAAAGTGCTATGTGAATGCTTGTTATTATTAATATTATTTCTCCCATTCTTTATATTCTCTTTAGGATCAGGAAGTTTGTTTTGCTTGCATTTATTATCTTCCTGATATAATCCTATTTTTTAATGCTCCCACCACCAATTATTTTCCCAATCCTTACTTGATATAGTCCTACATCCAACACTCCATGTTTTCAACTCTCCTTTGCCAAGTTAGGTAAACTTGTAAGGAACAACTGATGCTTACCATTCCCCAACTCTTCTACCATATTTGCATACTCTTTTTCTTACACATTTCAAATATAAATGGCAAACTCTACCTCCTCTTCCTCTTTTCTGCACTTTTATGTTCTTTTTACCCTCCTTATATTTTTCCCCTTAAAATATCAGAACAGAACTAACCCACCAGTAAGTCTTCCATTTTATACCCTTTAATACCTTTTGAAAACAAAGTTTCTGAAAGAATATGTTTCTTTTTCTAACATGATATATATATATACTATAATGTTAGCATATCTGTCACCATATAGCCCCTTTCCAATTGTTCAAATTAATTTATTAAGGTTTTCCTTGACTCTTGTTTTATTTTTCAAAATTTCTATTAAATTCTGGTCTTCTATTCCATTGAAGTTGTAAGCCTGTATAATTCATATGATAATGGAACACTATAGTACTGGGTAAGTTAGGAGAAGGGGTGGGTTGGAGGAAAAAAATAATATGTTTAGTTTTGAAGAAGTTGAATTTAATATGTATATAGGATATCCAGTTCAAGATATCCAATAAGCAGGTTGAGATAAGAAACTAAAAATGAGCAGAGAAATTAGGGCTGAATAAGTAGATTTGAGAATTCATCATTGTAGAGGCGATCATTGAAACCATGGAGCTGATAAAAATCATCAGGTTAAGCAGTATAGAAGCAGAAGATAAGGGGGCCTAAAACAGATCTGGATACCCATAGTTAGCAGCATGACATAGAAAAAGATCCAACCACGGAGACTGAAGAGTTTAAGATAGAGAAGAAAAGAACCAGCAGAGAGGTGTCACAAAAATCTTAAGAGAATATCAAGGAGAAAGGAGTGAATTGTACAAATTTTAGTAAGATTTCCATAAAACAGTTATATAAACAAAATTTACATGCTTAAATAGATACACTTCAGTTATATGAAACACTCATTTGGGTTATATTGTTTCCTGGTGCTTGATTATGAGACTCTCTGATTCTCTGTCTCTCTCTGTCTCTCTCCAACTATTTACCTCTGTCTGTCTGTCTGTCTCTGTCTCTCTTTGTGTGTGTTTCTCTCTCTCTCTCTCTTTTTTCTTTCTCCCTCTCTTTCCCTTTTTCTGTGTCTCTCTGTGTGTCTGTGTGTCTGTCTCTCTCCCTCCCTTTCTCTTTCTCTATCTCTCTGTGTGTCTCTCTTCTCCTCTTCCTCCTCTTTCTCTGTCTCTCTCTTTCTCTTCTCTCTCTGTCTCTGTCTCTCTTCTTTCTCTCTCTGTCTCTCTATGTGTCTCTCTTCTCTCCCTATGTCTCTTTTCTTCTTTTCTCTTTGTCTATCTCTCTCTCTCCCTCTTTCCCTCTCTCTGTATCTCTCTTCTTCTTTTTCTTCTTCTCTCTTTCCCTCTCTCTCTCTCTGTGTCTCTCTTCTTCTTTTTCTCTCTCCCTCTCTCTTCCCCCATCTCTCTTTTTCTTCTCTCTCTCTGTCTCTCTTCCCCCCTCTTCTTCTTCTTCTCTCTCTCTGTGTCTGTCTGCCAGTCTGCTAGTCTGTCTGTCTGTCTGTCTCTCCCTCTTTCCCTCTCTCTCTCTGTGTCTCTCTTCTTCTTCTCCTCTTTCTCTCTCTGTCTCTGTCTCTCTCTCTGTCTCTCCCTTTTTCTCTCTCTGGCCTGCTCTGTGTGTCTTTCTCTGCATTTAAGTGTATATGTGTGTATGTATGTATACACATATACATACATATATACATGTCACATATATCTGTATATGTACACATATAATTTCTCTATGGTCTCAAAAAATGGAGCTTAGAGATTTGTGAATGTGCCAAGTAGGCAAGTGTGTCTTGTTTTAACCAGATTCCTACTTTATTGTGGCCTATCTGGGACTACAACTTTGCTGGTGATGGAGTCAGACATGGGTACCATACAGCCTTAACCCAGGTCAATGCTGACCTATAAGCACAGTCATAGAAACAAAGAGTGCAATTATTTTTCACAAAGGATCTAAACTTGGAAGAACTGAGTTAAACCAAATGACTAGGTCTTGCCAGTCAATCAATAAGTATATATTTTTCTGAGGACACAAGGATGGGCAAAAGACAGCTCCTGAACCTGATCCAATACAGACTGATGCTTACCATTCCCAAACTCTTTTACCATGTTTGCATACAGATTTCCTGGCCTGATCTCTTTTCAGGCAACTAATTCTCTCACATAGCTGAGTCAATTGAATTTGGTGCTCTGAAGAAACCCAGATTCTTTCCCAAATTGACCTTTTATTTTACATTTGTGTAAGAATAGGATGATCTTGATCTCAATTAAGAAAACATGTCAAAAGAATTAGAGACAACTCTGAAACCTACTATAGTACAACAGCAGTTTATAGCAACAGATTTCAGCAACAGATTTCAGCAACAGATCAGTCTAGTGGTGATTGAAGGAATTGTCCTTGGGGAATGAAGGAATGAGTTGTCATTTCTTTCCCCAGCCCTACCTGGATCACACTTTGTGAAAAGTCAGGAAATTTGGACTTCCCATCGACATAGCAATGATTCTTGAGCAGCAGTTAGGAACTGGGAGAAATGCTGAGGACAAACTAGATATACACAAGACAATAAGCTTCAAGACCCCATAAAGATACTGGTCCTTAGAACCCAGCATAAAGCTATATTTAAAGTCTTGAAGTTTAGTCTTGAAGCATCAACAAGGGAGAAAAGGATTAACAGTGAATAGGAGTTTGGCCACATGTGTTCTGTAAATTTAATATTTCATTCACTTCAGGGACCTTGTGTGTAGGAAAATGTGCTCTCAATTTGGACAAAATAGATTATACCTACTGTTTCTACTATATGTGATCCCAATAAATAACTTTTTCTAAAGGCTAATTAGCTCTGGCAGGTTAATTGATGATCAATGGGAAGTATACCAGATGGGAGCTCATCAATGACAGTACTAGAAACCTCAGTAATTCTCAGGGTTACCCCTAGGACCATGGAGGAAGAAGCAGTTATCTGCTTTTCCCAACTTGCCCATCATGAAATGAATTAGTGGAATGAACTGAGATTATTATATTTGTGTAAGGGCTAATGTAGATACCTACCTCATCTTCATAGGAGATTGCCTTTTTTCTCAACCTAGCATTTACCTAATCATTAGGCCTCCACCTGAGCAGGAAGCAACTTAAAACTACTACATTTTCTTTTTTCTATTTTCAATCCAAGTATCTTAAGAATGCTCACAATTGGGGCAGCTAGGTGGCACAGTGGATAGAGCACCAGCCCTGAAGTCAGGAGGACCTGGGTTCAAATCTGGTCTCAGACACTTAACATTCCCTAGCTGTGTGACCCTGGGCAAGTCACTTAACCTCAATTGCCTCAGCAAAAAAGCAAAAAAAAAAAAGAATGCTCACAATTACGACACCCCAACTTTGATCTTTACAATAGTCACATTTCCTAGCTTCTTCTGTTCCACATTTATGATGGAGGTCCTAGAATTCTTTGGAACTTGCTTGTAGCTACTGGATGGTGTCTTTTTGACTATGGCTCCAGTTTTTCTGGGCTTTACAAATAAGATTTTTTTTTTAAATCATGAAGACCCAAAAGCAAAATAAGAAGTGGCCTCCATCTTTAAAGGCATATGGTAGGAATAGAAATAGAATATTTAAGAGCATGGTATTTTAAAACTTTAAAAGACCTGTGACTTCATTAATATGAGCAGTCTTTCCACTGACTCAGGTCCCTTTGGGCCTTCGTATATGATTTCATGATTTACTATGGCCAAAAAATTCATCACTTGATGTCTGACCATCTGGTGACAGTCCTCTCTGAACTTAGGTTATTCCTCATATGGCAGTACTGTCAGTCTCCATGCCAATAGCAGAAACTTCCAGCTTGGCTGGACTTGCCAGAGATTTGTTTCCACTGGCATAGTCTTAGGGAACCTAGGGTCACTCAGAACACACAGCCAGACTCCAGGGTAGTATTATTTTTGTGGAGGAGTGATAATGTAATGTAGGAGATAGAGTACTGGATGTAGAATTAGCAAGACTTCAGTTAAGTTCCACCTTTGATAATTATTACTTGCATGACCAGACAGCAAATCACTTAACCTCTCTGAGACTCAGGTTCATCTCTAAAATGAAAAGGTTGGACAAGATAGCCTCTAAGGTCTCTTTCAGCTCTAAATTTATGATCCTTTGGGCGTAGTTATTAGCCAGATTTGGTTGCTTTTTTTAAAAAAGAAATGTAGCAAATATGCAAAAAATAAATTAAATGTTAACACATTTTAAAAATAGCTATCATGAAAAAAACACGGGAAGGGCGAGGAAGTTGATAATATCAAAGTCAATTATTGAGAAAGGAAAAATTACAAGGGGAAACTAAGGGTTATGGATTGTTACTTATCTAAAGTACATTTGATAAGCATAGATATAACATATGGAAAGTGAAAACACTCAACTTAATACTTAGTAAAATAGTTTCAAAAACTATGAAGAATAAATAGATGGAAGGAAGCCAGAACTTGCTCTTTAAAAAACAAAACCCTCAACAACTCCATCTCTACTTACACAAGATTTATATAGGAGAAGTGATTATGGGGAAAAGATTTTCAGGATAGGGTCAGAGTAGTATAGTACAAAGATTTTCTCATCAGTCAGGAGGTAACAGGTTTGAATCCTGCCTCTGACAGATATTAGGTAATAGGCAACTCACAATATAATAAAAGAAACATTTGTTCGGAATAGTTGGCAAGGCCAGTCTCAGGCAAAATTCTTCAATAGATTGTTTCAATATGGTTCTTTTCTCTCCTTAAATGTATTCTCTTCTGGGGGAAACTTTTATAAAATCAGTAGTTTTATGATGCCTTTTGGCGATCCAATCACTTTCTATGTTTCAGTTTCCTATTATTTGCTTTTTTTTGTTGTTTAATTGTTTTGGTCATGTCTGATTCTTCATGACCCTATTATTTTGTTGTTGTTGTTTTTGTTTTTGTTTTGTTTTGTTTTTTGGCAAAGATACTGTAATGGTTTGCCATTTCCTCCTTCAGTTCATTTTACACATGAGAAAATTAAGGCAAATAAGGTCAAATGGCTAGTTCAGAGTTCCATAGTTAATAAAAAAAAAGTTAGATTTAAACTCAGGAAGATGAGTCTTCATGATTATAAGTCCAGTGCTCTATTCACTGTTCTACCTACCTTTCCATAGAGAAGGTGCTTTTGTTCAGTTGTTAGTCACAGTTAGTAAGTATTTCAGGCTAGATTTGTACTCAAGGAGATGAGTTTTTCTGATTCCACACCCAGCACTCTATCTACTGTGTCACCTTGCTGTCCTTATTATCTGTTCAGCTAATCTAATAATTTTACATTCAAATATGAATAAACACACTGTATTATGTGATAAATGCACATATTATATGATAAATAACAGATAATTTTAAACAGGGGTTATCTGCTATAGATAATATTTTAACCATAAAGAGAGATCCATGATGAAACTTTGAAATAGTCACATAGCGAAGAGGCAGGAGAAACATTTTGGGGAAGGAGGAAGGTTGTCTCTTAGATCACATATAAATGGTCATCTACATAAAAGGTTAGAAATAGTGACTTCACCAACATTTTCTCCAGTTACTTTGGAAGATGGCTTTATTGGAAATTTTATGAAATAAACAAATTTTTAAATTTTCTAAAATATTTGCTTATATTTCTTAATAATAACAAAACAACTAAATTTGGAAATTCATGCTTTTAGTAGAATTAGATTAAGGATACTGTAGGATATTGAATTTATATTTTCTGACAAAAATCATTGATACTCCTGGTCTTGATAATGTATGTAATCCCTGATACAGGAGAGACTCAAGGTGTTATATCTCTTCAGCCTGAAAATTCTGAGCTGAAGTTGACTAAGCCAAATGGATATCCACACTCAGTCTAGCCCCTGAACAAGTCCTTAGGAGCAGGAAATCTATTTCATTAAGGACAGGAGAACCAGCTCAGGTTGGAAATGGAAGTCAAAGCCCCTGTGCTGATCATTAATGGGATCTTAGCTGTGAGTGGCCACTTTACTTCCAGCCTGGGTGAAATAGGGATATCAAATTATATATTAACTCATCCAGATAATGAATTTCTAATATATACTTAGCATTTTTTAATACACAGATTCAGGAAAAAACAAGAATATCCTCCCACATCATATTTGATTGAATAATTATTGTTCAATTTCTCATAGTTGTATATTTTTATTTCTTAACCTCACATTTACATAGTTTGTATTAGATATGTAGTATATATAAGGATGAAAAGGACTTTTGCTTTGGAGCTAGAATGCAGGGCAAAAATGTCCAATTGCTCTTTTGTTCTCTAGTGATGATAAGTAAGCCTTTAAGGTTTTTCATTAACATAAATAAAAGTTCTGCTAATGACCCACAAGTGCTAATTCACTATTTCTTTTTTTATTGTATTAAAAGTTTTTATTTGCAAAACATATGTATGGGTAATTCTTCAACATTAACCCTTACAAAGCTTTCTGTTACAAATTTTCCCCCCTACTCCCCACCCATCCCCTAGATGGCAGGATATCCACTACATGTTAATTATGTTAAAATACTTGACAAATTGAATATACATATATATATATACACATATTTCCACACTTATCATTTTTGTGCAAGAAAACTTGTATCTACAAGAAAGAAAAATCAGAGAAAGGAAAAACAACGCAAGCAAACATCAATAGAAAGCATGAAAATGTTGTGTTGTGGTCCACATTTCACATCCCTCTCTCTGGGTGTATATGGCTTTCTTCACTGAACAATTGGAACTGTTTTGAAACATTTCATTGTTGAAGAGAGCCATGACCATCAGAATTGATCATCATATAGTCTTGTTGTTGCCGTGTATAATGATCTGGTTCTGCTCATTTCACTCAGCATCAGTTCATGAAAGTCTCTCCAGACCTCTCTGAAATCATCCTGCTGGTCGTGTCTCACAGAACAATAATATTCCATAACATTCATATACCATAATTTGTTCAGCCATTCTCCAATTGATGGGCATCCATTCAGTTTCCAGTTTCTAGCCACTACAAAAAGGGCTGCCACAAACATTCTTGCACATGTAGGGCCCTTTCCTTCCTTTATGATTACTTTGGGATATAAATCTAATAGAAACGCTGCTGGGTCAAAGGTTATGCACAGTTTGATAACTTTTTGAGCATAGCTCCAAATTGCTCTCCAGAATGGCTGGATCTGTTCACAGTTCCCAGCCTTCCCACATCCCCTCCAACATTTATCATTATCTTTTCCTGTCATCTTGGACAATCTGACAGGTGTGTAGTGGTACCTCAGAGTTGTCTTAATTTGCATTTCTCTGATCAATGGAGATTTGGAGCACCTTTTCATATGATTACAAATAGTTTTAATTTCCTCATCTGAAAATTGTCTGTTCATATCCTTTGGCCATTTATCGATTGGAGAATGGCTTGAATTCTTATAAATATGAGACAATTCTCTATATATTTTAGAAATGAGACCTTTATCAGAACCCTTAAATGTAAAGATGATTTCCCAATTTATTGCTTCCCTCCTAATCTTGACTGCATTGGTTTTGTTTGTACAAAAACTTTTTAACTTAATATAATCAAAATTATCTATCTGGTGTTCAATTAAGAGTTCCAGTTCTTCTTTGGACATACATTTATTCCATCTCCACAGGTCTGAGAGGTAAACTATACTACGTTCCTCTAATTTACTTATAATATCACTCTTTATATCCAGATCATGAATCCATTTAGACCTTATCTTGGGTTGTGGTGTTAGGTGTGGGTCAAGCCCTAATTTCTTCCTTACTAGTTTTCAATTTTCCCAGCAGTTTTTGTCAAATAATGAGTACTTATCCCAGAAGCTGGGGTTAATTCACTCTTTCTAACTCAGCAGAAGTAAACACTGGGGGACATTTCTTTGGAATAGGACAAGTTGGGTCAAGTAAAAAGATCTATACAGTTGCTTGGTTATGGAATAATTGTAATCAACTGATAAAAGACCTAAAAAGGTGTTGATTGGCCCCCAGGCATGTTGACTCAGGACTAAGGGGACTTTCCAAATAACAATCATACTTCCATTGAAAATTAAGAAGTTACAGTAGATAACAACAATATCTAATATTTGTATAAACTTAGAGATTTAAAAACATATCTTATTTGTTTTAATCAATCAAAATCTGCTCTCTCCTTTCTGTACAACTGAGAATTCAAGAAAAACCAAATTCATAACAAACATGTAAAGCTGGCCAAAACAATTTCCCACAATAGTCATATAAAAGAGATTTATCTCATTCTGCATTCTAAGTGCTTTATCTCCCAAGAAGGGAAGCACATTTTATCATTGGAATCATTTCAATTTCTGGAATCATGGTTGGTTATTATGCTGATAAGAGTTCAGCACAATAATACTTTATCACATTTATACACCATTGATATTCATTGATCTTTCAAAGATTCCCATTCTTTGCTACCTCAAAAAAGCTATAAATATATTTACACATCCTTAGAGGTTCTTTGTTTATAACTAATTCCAGCCTTAACCAAACTTCCCTTTAATTCCCTTTACTCTTTCTCCTCCATTTTCAATCCTTTTTTCCCCTTCTTAAATGAAATGTATTTCTATACTCAAAAACTCTGTGTGTGTGTATGTATCTGTGTTCATCCTTTTGACCAATTTATGTCAGACAGGGGTTCAGGTGTCAGCTGCTCTCATCACTTATTTCTCTTTCTATACATGTCTATTTCCCAATTATGTGTGATAGTTTTCCCTAATGTTCCTTTCCCTTCTGGCCCAGTGTTTTCCTCTTCCTCTCTTTTCATTTTAAAAATTATCAGCATGTGACAAAACCACTTGTCTTGTCTAATGAACTCCCTCTATATCTCTGATGATGTTAGATTTCAGAGGGGACATATATAATTTCTTCCCATATTTGAGTGTGTGCAGTTATCCTTATTTAGATCTTTATTGTTCATTCATGTTCACTTTTTCATGTTTCTCTTTGCTTCTGTGTTTGAACTTCAAAGTTTCTACACAGCTCTGATCTTTTCATGTTTGAGTCTCTTAATAGCCCTATGCAGTAGGTATTATCTTCATATTACAAGGAAATCAAGGAAATCAAGTCTGTAGAAATCTAGTGATTTGCTCAGGGTTATATAGCTAATAAGTATCAAAGGGAAAATCTGATGTTAGGTCTTCTTGCTTCCAAGTCCAGTATTGTGTCTACTATGCTACCTAGGTGTCCCTAATTCAAGTGTGTAGCAGCAGCAGCTCACTGAATAAACTGCAAATGGCAACTTTGAAGGTACAAGGAAATTACAGTTATAGAGGTAGAATGGAGCTGCAACAAGGCCCGGCCAGTTAATAATGGAGGTTGGAACAGTGAAAAGTATCCCATTCACAATGCAGAGATTCCTTATCTAGAAATATGATTTGTTTAGAAAGTTTTCTTTCCCCTTCAAAGTAGCAGTCTCTCTATCATGTATGGTCACATTGATTCTGCTACCAGATTTCCTTTGATATTTTGACTCAAATAAATTCATTATTTTTTGATTTATGTTCTTGTCTTGCCTGTTGGTAGAGAATGTACTAAATAGCCCCTTCTATACATATACATATAGACACAGCTATTTCTTTCAGCCTCTATTTGCACAATATATATAGTTCAGGATAGGAGGACTAAGGAATTTACTAGCTGGAATCTAAGTGTTAGGAAGCTGTGGAGAATCAAGGGTGGGGACCTAGAGTAAACAGGAATCATTTCTGGAGAACAAATTCCATTGTTTCTTTGTTTGTTTGTTTTTTTCCCTTGGGTTAAGTGACTTGCCCAGGGTCACACAGCTAGGAAGTGTTAAGTGTCTGAGACCAGATTTGAACTCACATCCTCCTGACTTCAGGGCTGATGCTCTATCCACTGTGCCAGCTAGCTGCCCCTAACAGATTCCATTGTTAAACCATGATTAGGAATGGCTAAGAAAAGAATAAGAGGATTAGAGAAGTAGCATAGTTGAGACTCAGGATAGATTCTGTGGTATAGAAGAGAGTCTGAAGGTCTTCAAGGTTTATTGCATCTGCTAAGATGTCTGTCTCTCTTTAGATCTTTCCCTCCTTTAATAACTGCTTCAGCTTAGGGTAATGACATTGAGATCCTTTTCCTAAAATCAGTTTAAGGGGTTTAAGATTGGTCTTAACTGATATTGGTGGTGACTTATGGTTCTGGAAATTTTTGATTTAAATTTGAAGAAATCATAATCAATCTATCTCTGGACAAATAATTTTTTTCAGCTGCTTCAAAGAGAACCATAGCTGAACCAGGAACCAAAACCATGTTTTGTTGCATCAAGATTCACACTTGATTTTAACATTATTTTTGCACTCTTCCTCCCAAATGTATTGAAAAAGCAAATTCTGGTGATGATGAGGATGCAAATAACCCAACTGACCTTCTATACTAATCATGTTTTACCCTGGCCAACTTCTGAATCTTCAGCCCTGTAATTATTTCCATAGCTCCACTGTGATTCAACCAGACCTCCAGAGAAGAAGCCTTGGAGGAGCTAAGTCTTTTAGTTTTGAAACTCTTGCCCTGGGGCCATGCTGTCCTGATTGGTATGAGCTTATTATATCTAACCCAGACCTCAAACTATGCTTCACAAGGCTGAGAAAAAGGCAGTCAAATAGAGGTTGGATTTCTTTTTGTTCTATGTAGAAAAAACTGTTCAAAGTAACTCTAGTTGAACTTCATGAAGAATAGGGTCTCATACTTTCATTCATTTAGGGACTTGTCTTACTTTCTGACCCTGTGCATCAGTTTCTTAGCTGCCTGCTTAGCCTTTTGCCTTGCCTTTTAACAGTTATTTAAACAGTTGCCTTATGCTCCTGTAATGGTCTTTAAATCTAAAATTCCCATCCCTTTTTTGATTATTCCTTGTCCAAACTTCTTTTACCTATGATACATCACTTGTCTTGATGTTGACAATATTAACAAATGCGATATGACAAATATAGGAGTTCATAGAGCTGCTTAGTAATTTGTTTGAGGTGTTCTGACAAAAACCTGATAAATTTCTTATCACATGAAATAAGTAGGCTTAGTGGAGGATGGTTTCTTTTGCCAAAAGTTGGAGAAAGCAACAAGGGGTAATAAAATCGCATATCTAAAGAGATGGTAACAGATGGACTGTAGGCTTTTAAAAATGAATATTGGAAGCTCTAGGTGGATGAATTCTTTATGGCAAAAAAAATGCAAGATAGGTTTTGCAAATATGTAGAAGAATGATGGACTGTTAGGAGAATTGAATTAGTATAGTGTAGAAAGTTCAAAATAATAAGAAGGAATATGTGCATCATAAAAATATTTTTACTAATTTAAAAAGTAAAGTGGAACATTTTTAGAGAAGAATCAAAGAAGTTCATCAGTACTTTTATCCTAGACATTAATTGAACAATGGAAACAAGGAACATATTATAATTGGAGAATGGTACAATGCTTTCAAAACTACCTAGGGGCTCTCTAACATACAAGCTTATCTTTTAAATAATAGTATTCTTCTGAAGAATTTATGAAAGGAGCAATAGTAACAGCTACTGGGAGAGAGTAAGGTTGAGGGATATCATTCTTGAGACTGAGAGTTCTGAGCTGAAGTAATGTGATTGGATCTACACTAAGTCTGACATCATTATGAAGTTGGGGGCCACCAGATTTCTTAAAGAAGGGCAAAGTAGCCCACATTAGAAATAGAGCAAATAAAATTTTCCATGCTGATCAGTAGTGAGATTGGATGAATTGCCCTATATTTTTAGCCAAAGAGAGATGTGGAAATTCAGTCTTAAAATATACATTATGGAAGAATGTGAAAAAAGAATCCCAGAAAACTCATCATCGATGAATTATGATCTCTATTGCTAGAGGAATAATCACATCAGTAAGGTTGTAGAACCTTTCAAATATTTATGTAAGTATTAAAGGAGACAATTGTGATAGTACAAAGACATTGGAGGTAAAAGCTAAAGTGCAAGAAAATAAAATCTGGGTAAGTCCCAAAATGAAAACAATAAACCAGTTCATATTTTAGAAGCATAAACAAGTCAGTCATTGCCCATTGCACAATTTCAAAAGAACTTGAAGTCTTGGGTCTAAGACATTGTACAACTAGCCAAATATCATATTATTTTCTACTTAATTAAATCTTTAGTCAATTGCAAATGTTTTCTTTGTTGCTATCCACTCCAGGTGGGCCTAGTTAGATCTATTTTCACTGCCAAGTTATCAAGCCCACTTCTCAATTGAGCTCTGTCATATCTTTATCCTCCTCCACTTGTTGTGGCTTCATTCTTGTCAATCACAGTTAATTACTCTTTCACTCCCCCCTCCTTTTTACTTCTACTTCTACAGACTCTTTCATTGCAGCCTGCTATGTTTGAAAAAAAATATTTTATTCATCTGGCAAATTACTTTTTTCTTTTTCTTCATAATTCTATTAAGTCATTATTTTTCTGGGAAACCCGTCTTGAGTCCATTCTGTCCATGAAAAAAGACCTTACCAGAATCTACTTGTAAAAATATTCAGTCCTGGAGATGCATACCACATCTTCACTTTTCCTAGACTGAGTATAAGCCATTTTTTATATATATAATAATTACATCTGTGACATGCTCATGGATCTAGACAAACATAGATTATGAGAACAATGGGCAGAGATATTACAGATAAATTGGAGAAACTGTCCTTAGTGCTGAAAGTTATTTTAAGAGCTTACCTCAGAGGTCCAGTGATGTGCTTTTCTTTACAGAATCTCCAGGTTGGATCCTCTGAGGTCCTGCTTGAATAAACCAATTAAATCCATAATTGAACAAGAAACTTTTCCCAGGTAGAAGAGATGCTAACAAGTATCTATTTCTAGCCTCTTCATTTTATAAAATGGGAGCTGGGGCCCAGAGAGATTAAGTGACATTCTCAAAGCCCACACAAGTAGTAAAAATGGTTATAATTTGAAAGGGAATATCTGAAATTCTCTCCCTTTTTAGTTTTTTTAATTTCATTCTATTATTTCTTGTTATCTTGTGAAAACTGATTACTATTTGGTCCATTCTAATTTTCAGGAATACTATCTTGTATAAAATTTTGTACCTCCTATACTAAACTCTTCATTCATCGAGAGTTCTCATTTCATTTACAATATTGTTTTAAAATCATCTAAAAATTTTTAAATTTAATTTCATCCAGAAATTCTCATAGATCATGTGGCTAAGCTAGTGTTCTTTCCTTTGATTTTTTTTCCTCTTTCTTCTGGATTTTGGCTTGAGTATCTCACGATAAATTATATTTCTTGGTATTAGCACTTATTTACTTACATTTTTAGACTTATTTCTTGAATGAGAATTTTGTGTCATATTAAGAGACCTAGTATATGAATCCAAGTCTTTTGATTCCAAATATAGTATTTTTTCCCTACCACTGAACCACTAGTATCCCAGTCATTACTTGACCTTTGGTGAAGAGGAAATGGTTACCTCCTAAGACATTTTATGGATAGCTACAAGTGTCTGGATATTTTTCTTGCTACAGTGGCTAATTTTGCCCATTTTCAACTTCCGCTTACTGAATGAATGAATTAAAAAACACTTATTAAACGCTTGACATGTGCTAACTATTACACTAAACATTGGGAATACAAATTTAAAATGTTCCTAATTCTGCTCTCTGACCAAAGAGATTAAGTCTAATCCAATTTTTCATGTGGATCCTTTAAATATTTGGAAACTGTTATCTCATCCTTCCCCTAAGTCCTCTTTTCCCTATAACAAATATCCCCAGTTCTGCCTAAGAATCTTCATATGATAAGAATTTAAGGCTTTTTACCTTTCTGAGTATTCTCTTCTGGAAGTTCTCCAACTTCTCTATATTTTTTAAAATATGGTATCCAGAATGGAACTCTATACTTTGGATGTAATCTGAATTGATCTCTATTCCCATGACTTTCCTCACACTACAGATTTGACACTCCAATCCTTTAACACCATTTTTCCTCTCAGCTCACTACTTCTATCCTTTCAATACTTAATAATTGATGTTTCAAATAATGCATAGTAATTGGAGATAACTACATTATTCTAATCTTATGTGATTGGTTGGTTGCATTATTATTTTCCTTAGTTCTTGAAGAGGACCAAAATGACCTTACTATGTTTAAGTAAAGTAAGTGTGTCTGATTGTGGCTTATCAGACTGTCATCTCAGAATACTCTATCATAGACTGCACACAAATAGTCCCTAAGAACATTTGGGATGGCTTCTCTAACTTTGCCCATCTTGCATTTCTTCTGAACTAATTCAACTTTGTTTTGTTCACAGAACACAGTATCTTCTCTGATGAAGGCATGCCATGTTGGGCAGTTCTATGCAAGTGTTTCCTGTGTCATACAATCAATTCTAAAAGTTCTTAAGACATACCATGAGAGTGTCCTTGTATTGCTTTTTTTTTTTTTTTACCACTTTGTGAGCCTTGCCCTATGTGAGTTTTCCATATAATAGTCTATTTGGCAAGTGTTCTTTTGGTAGTTGAACAATATGGCCAGCCCAATGGAGTTGCCTCTCTGCAGTAGAGTTGGAATGCTTGGCAGTTTAGTTTGAGAAAGGACCTCAGTGTCTGGTATTTTATTCTACCAGATAATCTTCAGAATCTTCCTAAGACAATTCAAATGGAAGTGATTCAGTTTCCTGGCATGGCGCTGGTATATTGCTCAAGTTTTACAATCATACAGCAAAATGGTTCTATAGACCTTCAGTTTGATAGTACCTCTGCTCTCCCAAACTTTCCTTCAGATCCTCTCAAACACTGAGCTAGCTCTGGCAATACATATGTCAACTTCACTATAAGTTGTATATCCCTGGAAATTATACTACCAAGGTAAGTGAATTTATCTATAATATTCAAATCTTCCCCATTTGCTGAGTTGGATGAAGTATCCTGCTGGTATACCCTGTGAAATTCTCATTTTCTGTTAAGCAATTTCTGAATTTCTCCATTATTTTCATCAAACCAGTCTTGTTTGCAAATGTTATGATTCAGATAAGCAATTGTGGTGTTATACATTAAATCTCTGAAAGCTGCCCCCTTCTTTTCTGCTCTATTGTTGCTAATTGTGTGTTGACTCAACTTATTCTCTAAGTTCGCAACAAACTGTTTCCTTTCAGAGAAGCACTCTAATCTGTTGAAATTAATTTTTCTGGTAGTCTTTTTACTTTGGAACTGACACTTTTTTTGAATGTTAATATTCAGCTTGGAGATGATAAATCTATGATCAGTCTAGTACTGTGCACCACACATTGCCTTCATCACTCTCACATCCTATCTGTCTCTTCTCCTTATAACTATATAGTCTATTATATGCCAATGTTTGCTACAAGAATACAACCATGAAGTTTTATTATGTTTAGACAAATGAAATACAGAGTTGATGTTGAGAAGGTCATGAGATACACAAGTCTTTGGTAGTAAGTGACTATTGATTGCTGTAGCTATTTCCAATTCTCCTCCTAAGGACTCTGTCATGCCTACTAGTTTGAGTCTATTCTAGCATTTAAGTTGCTCAGAAATATAAACTTGTCCTTTTTTGATACATTAATGATAAGGGTCTCCATGTCTCCATAAAATTATCTAATTTCAATCTAATTTATATATATTTATGGTATATAACCTCAGTTACACTTGGAAATTCTTTACTGAATTCTTAGGGACTTTTTCTCTTTCTCTATAAAAAGTATGTCAAACCTTTTACTTTCTCCTGAACATCCCAATTATTCCCTTATCACCTATATTTACAGGAGGCAATTTAACCTCTTCATTGAAAAGAATGAGACCCTAACAAGAAAGTTTCCTTAACTTTTGTGTTTCATTTGACTCTGAAAAGTTCTCTCAACTTCTTAAATATAAAGCAAATCTTGATCCCCATCCCCTCCTATCTCCACTAAAAATTTGTTTCCACAATCCTGGTTCTTTTATAATCTTTATTCTCACTCTCTCTGTCAATGAATTTTAAATCTATCTATAAGCATAGTTAGTTTTTCTAAATCCTAAAACAAACAAATCTTCCTTTCACTTTTTTTTTTTACTTCAGTACCACTAGATTTCCACTTATCTTTTGGAACCCAACTAAAATGCTCAAATTCCATGAAGTTTTCTCTGATTCTCATGATATGTAACAATCCTTTCTACTTAGAACCTCGTATGCCATTTTGCTTTTATTTCTTTTGCGCCATCTTTTAATATTTTGTATATTAATTATTTGTGTATTCTTCAATATACTTTTACTAGAATAAACTCATAATGCTACTCTGTATTAACTACTATTTTACTTAAATTTTCTATTTCCCAAAGGGCTTGGCAAAGTGACTTAAATTTAATAAAGAAACTGCTGAATTATCAATTTCTTTTCTTTTCCCTCAGATCCTCCCTTATTTAGTCATTATTCTCATTAATAAATAAATAAGATCTAATGTCTTTTTGATATTTGGATAAGGTTTAGTAGCATAACATTCTGAATTCTTTCTAGGTATCATAACTGCAATTAGGTCAAATTGCCACCAGGTGGGAAATGATATGGGATTTGCCAATAGTTTAATCTTCTAGGTTTTTCATAAGTATCATTAACTAAATCAAAGAGAACATAAAATTCTATCTCACTTAATGATATTTTAAATAAAAGCATAGCTTTATTAATAGTTAAAAATTAAATATTCTAACATACAAATATAGAGCAAATGTTAAAGAAATATAAATATCTAGTTGCAACTATGTACAGTTGTTCCCTCCATATTGCAACTTTCCCCATCACAATTTCAATGTATTGAGGGTTGGCATAAGAAATTAAATGGGAATTTTGGGGGAATTTTATAGAAGCTGCAGACAACATGCAGAGGTCAGCTGATGACACAGAAAAAGTTTAGAAACTCAGAAATGTATAAAGTATATGCATAGCATTGTATAATATTAACATATTTTATTTTTAATACCATAATAATTCAGACCTTTTCTATTATGAAGGAAGGATCAAATTTCTTTATGTACATTTTCCAAATTGTGGCAGTGCTATACCCCTGATTCCCTTGATGTAGAAGGAATAATTGTACTTGTTCAATATTCTTTAACTGTTTTTTTTTTTTTGATTACTTAGTTTAATCATTGTTTTTTTTTAACCAGGTTTCAGTAGATTTAACTCATTCTGAATATCTTGGCATTGTACATTTTTCAGCACTAAAACTTCAAGTTAGTATGCAAAGCTTCAAGTCTGCTTTCTCGTTCTGTTAGAACTTTTATTACCTTAATTAAAATTGCAGCAGTTACTTTCTTTGGTTTTGTTGCTTTCAACTACCTGCTTTGTGGTTGACCTCCCTCTACCATCTTCTCTACCCAAAGAGATTTATGAATAGTTCTTAGCTCTCGGACCTGTAAAACCCTTCATGATCATAGCTATTTGGTAACTCAATATTTCACTTAGTTTCAGGATTAATTTTCCAGGAGGTTTTATCTCCCTTCTTTTAAAATTTATACTTTTCTTGTGCAAATGCTTTGGAGGTGACAACCATATTTTCAAACTGAGTACAGCCCAGGGTTAAATCTCCTAATCTCCCTGATCCATATTTCCAGTCTGATAGATGGCTATAACAATTACTGTAATATTTACCATATAGGATTATTAAGAAGCTCATGAAAAATATGTGAAGAACATTTCAAACCTTATAGTGCTCTGTAAAATTAGCTGCTGCCTTACAAGTAGTTAGTACTTAACATAATTGCTTAGTTGAATTGAATGCTATGCTAGCTTTAGTTTCTTATTCTGTAAAATAAGAAAGTTATCCTATGTGATTTCTCTATTCCCTCCATTTTTAATGTTATATGATCTACCCCTACTAGTTTGTAAATTCTTTGAAGGTAAGAATCATGCCCAGGAGTAATTCCATGTAGTATGTGCTTAATAAACAGCTGTTGAATGAAAGTATTTTTGATTGTATATATGCGTGTGTGTGTGTGTATCATATAAATCTCAATGATTTATTTTCTGATAACATTGATACTCTTCAAGTACTTGACTGTCTCTCTTGACTTCAACTCTTTGAATTTTGAAGAAATAGCTTATATATTTCAAATGTTCTTATAATGCTTAAATTTAGTCATTAAACACATATAATTCCATATAATTTTTAAAAACTTATATCTACTACACAGATCAAACCTTTCTTAAAAGTACCCCAGAATATAACAATTTAAATAACATATTTGGCAAAATATAACAAAAATTTAAAAATAGAACTACACAATGAAATCTATGCAGAACCCAAAATTCACTGGAGTGTATAATTTAGAGTTATATGGCGTCTTGGAAATGTCTAGTATTCGAACAACTTCATTTTTACAGATGAAGAAACTGAGATGAAGAAAAAAAAAGGTTAAGTGACTTGTCAAGGTCACAAACTATAAATGGAAAAGCTGGGATTCTAACCTAGTTATGATTCTAAATCCAGTTCTTGGATTGGTTATGTAGATATATTTCTTTGCACATACTGACAGC
The DNA here is from genome assembly GCA_023553655.1 of Myrmecobius fasciatus. Taxonomy (NCBI): domain Eukaryota; kingdom Metazoa; phylum Chordata; class Mammalia; order Dasyuromorphia; family Myrmecobiidae; genus Myrmecobius; species Myrmecobius fasciatus. The sequence continues at coordinate 468,628 of JAJPUD010001144.1, forward strand.
TGTTGACCACTGGAATGAGTTAGCAAAAGAGAAATTAAAATTAAAAATTGTATTCTTAAGATTGAAAAATGACATATATCTCAGTGCTTCTTTCAAACTTGAAGATTCAATAATATTATGGTATGCATGTGTGAAATAATATTGCATTCAGAAATATTGAAATTTATGCAGAAGGAAAGCTATTAATAAAGTTTAGACATAGAACTAATAATCATTCATAAATATTTTAAAAATAAAATACATCCCATCTGGGAAAAGAATAAACTTGGTTTTCATTCATTGGGATCGTTCATTCCCTGACTCATAGCTCTGACTTCCTTTACCCATTTGGAGAGTTAGTCATTCTGCATAGTGATGTGATTATTATAACAAAAGTTGAATGCATTTTCTAGTTGTATCACTTGCAATTAGTGTCTTCACATTTTATTTTCTCCAAATTTTGAAATTTTAAAATAACAAGAGAAGAACTAGATACAGTGAAGTATTTGAAGAATCTGAAGAAAAATCCAATTCTGTGAAAACTGTGGTTTGTTTATTTAGTCCTTTCTGATTTTCATGACACCATTTGGGGATTTCTTCACAAAGAGACTGGAGTGGTTTACAATTTCCTTTTCCAGATCATTTTACATGTGAAGAAACTTAAACAACAGCATAAAGGGCCTTGCCCAGGACTATACAATTAGTAAAGATCTGAGGTCAGATTTGAACTCAGGTCTTCCTGACTCTAGGCCCAGTTCTTCATCCATTGCGCCATCTAACTGCCCACTATAAAGTATATAGATGTACTTTTCTATTTTCCAAATACTTCATTGAGCTTACTCAAAATTTGAATACTCAAAAAATTATACTAAAAAAGTAGATTTTTTTTAGGTCAAGTAGTTTCTGAATACTTTGAAAAAGTCTATTTCTTTGATAAAATTTCAGGCTCAAACATTTTCTGCCCCTGCCAATTGCTCTAACTACCAGAAACAGACCCCAAGAAAAGAAAGAATATTTTACAATAATCTGCCCTTTAAAATCTTCCTTATGATGACCAGCTTCCTCTGTCAGTTGTAATTGAATTCAAATAGCTACTGATTATGCCACATCAAGAAGTCACTTTTATTCATATATTTTTCCTCTTAACAAAATCATTTTCCTTTTTAGGTGGTTCTAAACAAACTTTTGATCTAAATTGTTTAATGACTAAAAGATATTGTTTTCTTCACCTCTTCCCAATACCATCTCCCTCATATCATTGTTTCTAGAAAAAATCTTCCTGGAAAATTCATTTTTCTTTTCTCAGTTGCCTCAAGTATTTAGACAATCATTACAGAAAGGAATGATGATCAAAAAGGAATGGAAACAAAGGTTCATTGACTGACTAGGGACCAGAGACTCCAGTTTCTATCAAGGGCAAGGGAAAATTGAAAATCACTGACTTATCTGGGTATATTATTGTTCTTCTTCAAATAATTTAGATTGGAATACAAGAGCCTCTCTGGTATACCTTCTCATTTCCTTCTATTGGGATATAGTTCTTCAAGAATTGTGTTCTTCAAATGCTAGTGCCTATAGAAAGTCAGTTTGCCACAGTCTGCATCAGGGGACTTATTTACAAATATCTTTTTGATGATTGGTCTGGTTTGCAGTGTGTTGCATTATATTTTGCTCTGAGGGAGTTGGAAGATGTGGAACTGAATTCCTGAGTTTATTCTTCAATGGTAACTGCCTTCCCCTGTGAACAGAGAAAAATACATTGCCATGCAATGAGTTACAATAGATGAGCTTGTATGTGAATTGCCAAGAGTCAGCCTCCCCCAGACTCCTCAGTTTCCGATTCTCTCGACAAAGAGGAATGCTTAAGAACATCTGAATCATGGCTTGTTCTCAGTAATTTAACTGGTACATCAGGGAGAACGTACTTAGTATTACACATGGCTTGCATCTGGATGGAATTAGAGGTTTTTCTTTTGCTCTTAGAGGACTTATTAATAGCAAAGGATTGGAGTAATAAGTGTGTGCCATCTAGAGCATTTGGAAAAATGAGCAATGCCAAGGAAGATTTATCATGACTTGTAGTTTGTTCACTCTGTGCCTCTGGGGAAGCATATATATTGATGAGAGTTTCTCAGAATAATAGTCTGAAACTGACCATTGCACTGAGATATGACAGGTCTGGGATAACTCTGATGATAGCCCTGGAAAGATCCTCTTGAAAAGACTCTCAAAGGGCTGTTAACCTATCTGTCATGGGGAAAGTATGTTTGCTATAGGATAAAAGACTAAAATATGTCAGATTTGATTTCTGGTTTAGCTTAACAATACTTTGTAAATGAATGCTTCTTAGGCATGATTTAGTAAAGACCACTAGATTTTGGGTTTTATTAGCTATTAATATTAAAGACTAATTTATGAGAAAAGACCTTAATGAATCTTGTGGCCTTTCCCCCCATTTTCCTTGCCCCCTTTTGATACCTGAAAAATAAGCAGAAAAAATATTATAAAGTGAGAGGAAAGTACAAGTATAATTAGTGGAAAGAATAGGGAATTTAGAATTAGGAGAAATGGGTCCTAATTGGCCAGATGAATGAGCTTGGTCAGGTCAATTCCTCTTCTTGAGATTAGACTATAAAACAATAGGATTCAATTACATGATAGAATGAATATGGGAAAGGCTTTATTTAATTAGAAAAGATATCTGATACAAAACTCATAAAAATAAAAAAAAATTCTTCTCTGCTCTTCTTTAAACCCTACTTCACCAGGAAACATTATAGAATTCCAGACTCATATTACTATCTTAAAGTTGAGCTCTGTACCACAAGAAGAAAAAACATTTTAGGTGACCTATAATGGTCACTAGAGAGTCAACCCTTTTATTTGTATCTACTTAGTCCTTTTGTCTTACACTACCTGGGCAAAGTCTGTTTTTGTTTCTCCCCAAAAGTGTAGCCCTACATCTCGCTAACTCTCACCTTTAACTTTCTCTTGGTCCAGGAGCTTCTCTATTAGGTCCAAGAATCCTGTTCCAGATATTTAGCTTTATTCAGGAACTTCTCTGTCACTCTACAATTGCTGCTGGCTCAAATTCCTACTACTTCTGGTTTAGTCCCAGAACTTTTTGTCACTCTACTATTACCTCTGTCTGTTGCCATCTCTGGAACTGTGTAGTTTCTTCTCTTATTGAGTCATGGATTCTCTGGAGAAGCCATGAGGATGTATAGGCTTTCTTCCAGATGCCAGTATCTGTTCTTGGGATGTAGCCTCTTGTTCTTTCCACATGTATAAGCTTCTGCTTTGTTTTACCCCAGTTCTAATAACTATTTTCATAGCTTGTCCTCTTGTGCTTGAATTCCTACCTAGAATTTATAGTGGGCCTGTCTCATTATTCCCAGTCTACCTGAGAATTGAGGTTCCAATAGTAATTAACTTTTTTAAAAACAATGACAAAGATAAATGAGAAGTTGATATAGTCAATAAAATTGAAGAAAACACAAGTAGGAAGTATAACTAATACATTCAGTCAGGATCCAAAAAGATCTTGGACAAATTAGAGGGATCTCTAAAATAATAATCTGAGACTGATTCAGATGAGTCATGATGAAAAATGAAATTCAAGGGGAAAATGTGATATTTTTTACTTAGTTTAGAAAATCAACATCAGAAACACTGTGATAATAATGGTTAGAGCTGACCTTAGAGGCAAGAAGAAGCTGAGTTGCAGCCCTGTCTCTCGTGCATCATTGGCTGTGTGATTTTAGGCAAGTGCCTTAACTTCTCATTGCCCCTACATAACTAACTGCCTACAACTAGAAATGACTGAAGAGATGCTCTTTGTATCATTTAGGTAGAAAACATTCTTCCCTAGAAATACACAGTGAAAACCACATTTCCAGTGAAATTTAAAAAAAAAGTTGAATTCACAAACACAAGATTAGGGAGAGATGACCAGATGTCAATTTTGTTACAAAAAGATCTGGGACTTTCAAATGACCTGAATACTCAAAATGAGTCAGCAGTGTGACACCAAAGCCAAGAGAACCAAGAGGCACATTCATCAATGACTTAGAAGTTTTTATTGCACAAATGTTCATGACTAATGGTGTGAAAAACCAACAAGTCCCTCCGCATGGATCCTCCTGTCCTCAAGGAGCTTGGCTCTCACTGGGAGACAAAAGAATACATGGGAACAGCATTAAACAGTGCCAGTGACTAGTAGTGTAGTAGAAGCTCAGAAATTTCATAGATGGGTTTCAAAGCTTTATGTTATTCTGAATCTATTTGAATGTGCCAATGGTTAAGCAGCAAACAGCAACTTGTCTAAGAAACACAACTGCTCTGTACACCCATCCTTCAGGAGTACCAACATTTGAAGGGGGTGCTCCTGAGCAAATGGCTTAACAGACTCAAGCATTAGTTAGCTGAGCCTCCATGCTTGCTAATTAATTCTTCAGTTTACTAGTATTTAAAATGATTGTTCAAAACAAGGTGTCCCTTAAAAGAAATGACAGGTAAAAGTCACAACAAGGTATTGATTATCAAGGCTGCTGATTGTTGCCATTCATTGGCAAAATTTGCTTATCTGTTAGCATTAGCATCCTCTCTTGGTTTCCCTGTTGTGACATAGGTTTCTCTGTTTTAACATTCAAGTTAATTCTGAGTAGTTGACTCCTGTTTCCTTGTTAAAGGAAAGCTGCTTCTTAGATAAAGATTTCATTTTATGGTTTGAGTGCATAGTAAGGTTGTTATAAAGAGCAGCACCCGTAATACTAGGAATTGAATGTTATGCTACTCTTTGAACTTATTAATTCTAGTTTTGACTTAATAATAAGAAGGATAATGATAACTAGCATTTAAAGATTGCAAAGTACTGCACAAATATTATCTCAATTTTTCTCACAACAGTTCTGAGAAATATCTGCTATTTTTTTCTCCATATTGAGAAAAAAAATTCTCTCACAATAAGATTAATAACTTGTTCACTCCATGATGGTACTATTCTGATGATTTATTTTGAGTTCAGTTAGTCAATTAACAAGCATTTATTTATCAACCACTTACTATGTGCTTGGCCTTGTGTTAAATATCAGGACATACAAAGAAAAACAAACATATATTCTATATATAACATATATGTCCAGAAAGATCTCACATTGTAATAGAGGTGTGGAGAGGGTGAGGGGGTGAGGATAGGGAAAAGTATAGCATAAAATAACTATGTACGTACAAGATGTTAATTATGTACATACAAATCACTAGCAGTACAAGGATCTCTTTTGCAGAAAGTGGGATTTGAACTGAGCCTTGAAGGAGACTAGAAGGTTGAGATAAGAAGGGAGAACGTTTCACATATGGAAACTAGTCTGCACAGGTTCAAAATCAGGAGATGAGTAATGTAATTTGAAAGGAACATGTGCTACTAAAAGAAGGTGGGAAAAATTTTTACAACCTTTCTGAGTCCATTATAGATTTGTATTATATAACCTCAACTGGGCTTTCACTACTGCTAGATAATGTAGAGGGGTGGAGCCAAGATGGCGAACAGCAGACAGCATTGTCTGCGAGCTCCTGAGACCTTCCCTCAGACCTAGACAAATTGACCCTCTGAACTAGTTCTGGAGTGAGGGCTCCACCCTCACTTCTATCAAAAATCCACTTTGAAAAAACTCTAGAGAAAGTTAGCCTCAGGGAAATCGGCCACTGGCTGCGATCAGACGACAGCCAGGGCGGAAGTCAGAGCGCTGTGACAGAGGGGCGGATTTTAGGCACCCAGGAAATCCCTGGGAGACACCTGGGCCACTTTGCGCTGCTTGTGGGCAGGTACTTTGGCAGATCTGCCTCTGATAGAGTGGATTGAGAGCAGCTGAAAGGGTGGTCCTAGTGCAGATCTAGCCGAGCTCTGCTCTGGAAGTCAACTTGGCAAACTGCCCCGGGGCAAATTGAAACAGCAGAATTCCCTGGTAGTGATTCAGACCTCAAGTAATCCAGACCTAAACTTCTTACAACTCAAAAATCATGAGTACGAAGCAGAAGAGAGCTCTCACCATAGACAGCTTCTACGGAGAGAAAGTAGAGCAGTCCCCAGATCCTGAGATTCTGAAAACAATCCCAGAGGAAGTCACAAAGGCAGACATGAGCTGGACCCCTTTTCAGAAGGCTTTCCTGGAAGATTGAATAAAGAATCTCAAAAGAGAGCTAGAAGAAGAATGGGGAAATAAATTGAGATCAGTGCAACAGAGATGTCAAAAACTGGAAAACAGGACTGGTGAATTGGAAAAAGAAAACAATTTACAGAAAAACAAAATTGGTGAATTGGAAAAAGAAAACAATTCACTGAAAAACAAAATTGGTGAATTGGAAAAAATCACCAATTCACTGGAAAATAAAAATGGTGAATTGGAAAAAATCATCAATTCACTGGAAAATAAAAATGGTGAATTGGAAAAAGACAAGAAGTCACTGAAAAATAAAATTGGCAAAATGGAAAAAGAATTCATCGAACCAAGAAATTCAATTGGCCAGCTACAAAAGGAGCTAAAAAAGATAACTGAAGGAAATAATACTTTAAAAATTAAAATTGAACAAATAGAAGTAAATGACTCAATAAGACTTCAAGAATCAGTCAAACAAAAACAAAAAAAAATGAAAAAATAGAAGAAAATATGAAATATCTCCTAGGAAAAACAACTGACTTAGAAAACAGATCCAGGAGAGACAATCTAAGGATTATCGGACTCCCTGAAAGCCACGATGAAAAAAAGAACCTGGATGCTATCTTCCAGGAAATCATGAAAGAAAATTGCCCTGATGTTTTAGAATCAGAAAGCAAAATTGGCATTGAAAGAATTCACCGATCATCTCCTGAAAGAGCCCCAAAATCAAAACCCCAAGGAATATCGTGGCCAAATTTCAGGACTATCGCACCAAGGAAAGGATATCACAAGCAGCTAGAAACAGTTCAAATACCGAGGAACTGTAATTAGAATTACACAAGATCTGTCAGCTTCCACATTAAAGGATCAAAGGGCCTGGAATCAGATATTCCAAAAGGCAAAAGAACTTGGATTACAGCCAATAAGTTACCCAGCTAGAATGAGCATCATCTTCCAGGGAAGAAGATGGTTATTCAATGATACAGGAGAATTTCACCTATTTCTAATGAAAAGACCAGATCTGAACAAAAAATTTGACCTCCAAATACAAAACTCAAGAGAAGCATAAAAAGGTAAAAAGGTAAGAACTCTTGAGAACTATATTTCTACTATAGGTATCCTTAAAGAATGGGGGTATAATTCAATTTTTCTTTGATAATAATGGAAAAGAAATTAGAAGTGGAAGGAATACCATACTGAAAAAGGGGGGGGGGGGGGGAGGCAAAATAAAGTAAAAATAAAGGAGGTAAAATAAGGCAAAATCTCATAAAGAGACATAGAAGATCTAATATAATTGAGGGAAAGTAGGGAGGGCGATGAGTATTGTGTAAACTTTACCATCATTAGATTGGACTCTAAGAGAGTATATCAGAAAAATTTGGCTTCAAAGAAGTCCTGACCCTCCTTGTGGGAAGGTGGGAGGGAAAGGAGGAAAGGAAAAGGATAGACTAATAGAAGGAACAGGGGAAAGGTGTAAAGGGGAGGCAGGGGGTCTAAAGGGGGGAGGACTGTTCGCAATTCCACATTTCTAAACAGGTCTTTCAAGATTTTTTTCTTTAAATCCCTTTTGAAAACTCCCATGGTTTCTCTTCCCTTATTCTCTTGGCTGAGAACCTTGCCCCATATTTTACCAAAATAAAAATAATAATTGAGGCCATTTGCTGTGACTCCTACTTCTTTGTTCCTCCTCATCTTAATTTACTCAGGTACCCTCTAACATTATCTTCTTCTTCATCCTTGTTTCATGGGAAGAGATGATCCTTCTCTTTACCAAGACAAACCTCTCTACCTACGCAAGTGATCCCACTCCATTCCATGTCTTTCCAAATATTTTCTCTTCTGGGTTCCCCTCTCTTACTTATTTTCAACCTCTCTCTGTCTGTTAACTCCTTCCCTCCTAAATGTACAAATGTGTCTATGTTTCCTCTATCCTCAAATCCTTTCCTCCCTTCCCCTCCCCCCCTGTGATCCTTCCATCTCCATTCCCATCCCATATCTCTTCTGCCCTTTGTGGCTAAACTCCTGGAGAAGGCCATATACAATAGATAGCATCAATTCCTCTCTTCTTACTCTCTTGACTCTCTACAATTTGGCTTTTGCCCTCATTTCACTAAAAATTCTTATTCCAAAGTTATCAATGGTTTCTCATGTGCCAAATCCAATGATATGTATTTTTTCGATACTCATTCTTCTTGACATTTCTGAACCTTTGACATTGTGATTCCCCATGTTGCCACTCTCACTTGGTTCTCCTCCTATTTATCTAATTTCTTTTCAGTATTTTCTTTCCTTTTTAAGTCAGGTTATACTCCACTACCTATGGGTAACCCCCAGGGTTCTGTCCTGGCCCTCTTCTCTATATTACTTCATTTGGTTATCTCATTTACTCATGCTTTTTACAATCATTTCTTTGTTAATGATTCTCAAATCTACCTATCTAGCCCTAATTTCTCTCCAGTCTCATGTTTTCACCTGTCTTTTGGACAACCCAAACTGGATGTACAATATATATATGAATTCAATTTTACATATCTAAAACTAAGCTCATTATCTTTCTCCTTAAATCTTCTCCCCTTCCAAACTTCTGTATTATTGTTTAGGGTACCACCATCCTCCTACTTTCTCAGACTCAGCAATCTAAGTGTTATTGTAGACTCCTTACTATTTCTTATCCCATCTCTCAACTAATCTGTTGTCAAGACACTATCTTTTGCTTTTATTTTTACCTCCACCATTTAGCATATAGTACATAGTAAAAGCTTAATAAATGCTTATAGATTATTGATTGATTTATTGGAGTATTAAACTATGAGTGGCTTAATAAATAAATACTTAATAAATAAATAAATAAATAATAATAAATAAAAAATATTGATTGATTTACTGGAGTACTGAAATATGAGTGGATCTTCTGTGGGAGGAGATGATTCATTCACTTATACTATGTGGTAAAATAGGAAAGGCTTTAGGCTCTTTTTCTTCTCCTGATGTGATATGATCTTAACATTCAGACATGAATCTTTGATTTAGTCCTTTTTGTTCATTCTTTTCTAGTCCAGGGGCATAAAGTCTCTGGAGCTTGAGCTATAGGGGTCCAAGAGGCCAGGAAACCAAGGCAAGTATAGTAGCCAACTCAGGACTGAGGCACTGAAGAACGGGGATCCTGGAATAGCAATTCAGCAGAAACAGGCTTTGGACAGGAACTCAGTGGGACCAGTGCTAATTGGGAACTGGGCTAAGCTGTGAACCTAATCTTCCCTTCACTTTCCACAGACAGTGTAGTTAGGCATTATGCCCCAAAGTTATTGGGGAAGATGTTTGCATGTTTTTTAAAATAGTTTTGAAGGAAATATTTCTTTGTAAAAGCTAATTCAATATAAAGTAGTTAAATGGAACTAGTGTGCTTATCAATACTTTTTTGAATCAATCACTCCTTAAAAAAGAAAGGAATAGAGTAAATTAGGGCTTGAGCTGATGGTAAAATAAGAGCCTTCCCAAATCCTTCAGAGTAATTGAGAAGCCTGGAGATGGGAGGTGTAAAATGAAATGGATTTGGCTCTGAGATAGTGAGGTCAGTCAATTATGTTGTGATAGGATTGTAGATTTTGAGTTGGAAAGAATCTTAGGGACCATCAGATCTAATTTCTCCTCATTTTAGCAATAAGGAAACTGAAACCCAGAGAGACTAAGTCATTTGTCTAGGGTAACAATTAATAAGTATTGGAAACACTGTTTTAACTCATGTCTTCCTGATGGTAAGTTTAATACCTCGTCCCGCATCACTCTGATTCTCTGATATTATGCCTTTAATTTAAAAGATATTTCAAATTCTGCCAATTACTTAACTATTCAATATTTATTAAGTAGTTACTATGTGTCAGGCACTGTGCCAAGAGTACAAAGAAAGGAGGAACCTCATATTTCAACAAGGGAGACAAGATAAAAAACAAAATCTCTCAATCTGTCTGTCTTTCCATTTCAATGGAAGGTAATTTCAAAATTAAAGGAATAAAGAATTGGAAAAAGACCTCTTAAATCAGATGAGATTAGAGTTGACTTATTTATTTATTTATTTTAAATTTTTTTTTTATTAAAGCTTTTTATTTGTATAACATATGTATGGGTAGTTCCCCAGCATTCATCTTTACAAAGCTCTCCATTACAACATTTACCCCCAGTCCCCTCTCCTCCCCTAGATGGCAGGAAGTCCACTACATGTTAATAATGTAATAATAGTTGACAAGTTGTGTAAGAAAAATCCTATCTACAAGAAAAAAAAGAAAAGCAGAGAAAGGCAACAAAATGCAAGCAAACATCAATGGAGATCATGAAAATGTTATGTTGTGGTCCATATTTCATATCCCTCTCTCTGGGTGTATATGGTTTTCTTCAGTGAACAATTGGAACTGGTTTGAGACATTTCTTTGTTGTAGAGAGCCATGGACCTCAGAATTGATCGTCAAATAGTATTGTTGTTGCTGTGTATAATGATCTCCTGGTTCTGCTCGTTTCACTCATCATCAGTTCATGTGAGTCTCTCCAGGCCTCTCTGAAATTGTCCTGCTGGTCGTTTCTTACAGAACAATAATATTCCATGACATTCATATACTATAATTGATTCAGCCATTCTCCAATTGATGGGCATCCATTCAGTTTCCAGTTTCTAGCCACTACAAAAAGGGCTGCCACAAACATTCTTACACATGTGAGTCCCTTTCCCTCCTCTAAGAGCTCCTTGGGATATAGGCCCAGTAGAAACACTGCTTGGTCAAAGGGTATGCACAGTTTGATAACTTTTTGAGCATAGCTCCAAATTGCTCTCCAGAATGGTTGGATCCGTTCACAGTTCCAACAATGTATTAGTGTCCCAGTTTTCCCACATCCCCTCCAACATTCATCATTATCTTTTCCTGTCATTTTAGCCAATCTGACAGGTGTGTAGTGAGTGATACCTCAGAGTTGTCCTAATTTGCATTTCTCTGATCAATAGTGATTTGGAGCAACTTTTCATATGACTAGAGATGGTTTTAATTACATCATCTGAAAATTGTCTGTTCATATCCCTTGACCACTTATCTATTGAAGAGTGGCTTGAATTCTTATATATATGAGACAATTCTCTATATATTTTAGAAATAAGGCCTTTATCAGAACCATTAAATGTAAAGATGATTTCCCAGTTTGATGCTTCCCTCCTAATCTTGTCTGCATTAGTTTTATTTGTACAGAAACTTTTTAACTTAATATAATCAAAATTATCCATCTGGTGTTCAATTAGGAGTTCCAGATCTTCTTCGGACATAAATTTTTTCCATCTTCACAGGTCTGAGAGGTAAACTATATTACGTTCCTCTAACTTGCTTACAAAATCACTCTTTATATCTAGATCTTGAACCCATTTAGATCTTATCTTGGTATGTGGTGTTAGGTATGGGTCAAGCCCTAATTTCTTCCACACTAGTTTCCAATTTTCCCAGCAGTTTTTGCCGAATAGTGAGTATTTATCCCAAAAGCTGGGGTCTTTGGGTTTATCAAACACTAAATTGTTAAGGTTATTGCCTAGATTGTCCTGATAAACTATCCTGTGCCACTGATTGACTGCTCTATTTCTTAGCCAATATCAAATGGTTTTGATGACCTCTGCTTTATAATATAGTTTTAGATCTGGTACAGCAAAGCCACCTTCATCTGCCTTTTTTTTTCATTAATCCCGTGGAAATCCTTGACCTTTTCTTCTTCCAAATGAACTTTGCTACTATTTTTTCTAGATCTGTAAAATAATTTCTTGGGAGTTTGATTGGTATGGCACTAAATAAGTAGATTAGTTTGGGTAGTATTGTCATTTTTATTATGTTCGCTCTGCCTACTCATGAGCACTTAATATTTTTCCAATTGATTAGGTCTGATTTTATTTGTGTGGAAAGTGTTTTGTAGTTTAGTTCGAATAGTTTCTGACTTTTCCTTGGCAGATAGATTCCCAAATATTTTATCCTATTATCTGTTATTTGAAATGGAATTTCTTTTTGTATCTCTTGCTGCTGAACTTTGTTGGTAATATATACAAATGCTGATGATTTATGTGGATTAATTTTGAATCCTGCCACTTTGCTAAAGTTGTGAATTGTTTCTAGTAGTTTTTTAGTTGAGTCTCTAGGGTTCTCTAAGTATACCATCATGTCATCTGCAAAGAGTGATAATTTGGTTTCTTCATTACCTACTCTGATTCCTTTTATCTCTTTTTCTTCTCTTATTGCTAAAGCTAACATTTCTAATACAATATTAAATAGTAATGGTGACAATGGGCAGCCTTGTTTCACTCCTGATCTTATTGGGAATGGTTTTTTTTTTTTTTTTTTTTTTTTTTTTTTTGTTGATGGTTTTAAATAGATGCTACTGATCATTTTAAGGAAAAGCCCATTTATTCCTATACTCTCCAGTGTTTTTAATAGGAATGGGTGTTGGATTTTATCAAATGTTTTTTCTGCATCTATTGAGATAATCATATGGTTTTTGTTAGTTTGGTTATTAATATAATTAATTATGCTGATAGTTTTCCTAATATTGAACCAGCCCTGCATCCCTGGTATAAATCCTACTTGGTCATAGTGTACTATGCTGGGGATGAATTTCTGTACTCTCATTGCTAATATCTTATTTAAAATTTTTGCATCAATATTCATTAGGGAAATTGGTCTATAGTTTTCTTTCTCTGTTTTCACCCCGCCTGGTTTAGCTATCAGCACCATATCAGTCCCATAGAAGGAATTTGGCAGTATACCTTCTGTCCCTATTTTCTCAAATAGTTTGTATAGTATTGGAATTAATTGTTCTTTGAATGTTTGGTAGAATTCACATGTAAATCCATCTGGCCCTGGAGATTTTTTCTTATGGAGTTGGTTAATAGCTTGTTCTATCTCTTTTTCTAATATGGGGCTATTTAAATAATTTATATCCTCTTCTGTTAACCTGGGCAATCTATATTTTTGTAGATATTCCTCCATTTCATTTAGATTATCAAACTTACTGGCATAAAGTTGGGCAAAGTAACTCCTAATTATTGCTCTAATTGCCTCTTCATTGGAGGAAAGTTCTCCCTTATCATTCTTGAGACTAACAATTTGATTTTTCTCTTTCCTTTTTCTTATCAAGTTAACTAAAGGCTTATCTATTTTGTTAGTTTTTTCATAGAACCAACTCTTAGTTTTATTTATTAATTCAATAGTTTTCTTATTTTCAATTTTATTAATTTCTCCTTTTATTTTTAGAATTTCCAATTTGGCATTTAATTGAGGGTTTTTAATTTGTTCTTTTTCTAGTTTTTTTTTTAATAATAAGCCCAATTCGTTGATCTTTTCTTTCTCTATTTTATGCAAGTAAGCATCTAGAGATATAAAATTGCCCCTTATAACCACTTTGGCCGTATCCCACAAATTTTGGTATGTTGTCTCCTTATTGTCATTCCCCTGGATGAAATTATTGATTGTGTCTATGATTTGCTCTTTCACCCATTCATTCTTCAGGATTAGATTATTTAATTTCCAATTAACTTTTGGTTTATTTTCTCCTGGCCTATATTGCATGTGATTTTTATTGCATCATGATCTGAAAAAGATGCATTTACTATTTCTGCCTTTCTGCATTTGATTTTGAGGTTTTTATGTCCTAACACATGGTCAATTTTTGTATAAGTTCCATGAACCACAGAGAAAAAAGTAAACTCCCTACTGTCTCCATTCAATTTTCTCCATAGATCTATCATGCCTAACTTTTCTAACAATTGGTTTATCTCCCTAACTTCTTTCTTATTTATTTTGTGGTTTGATTTATCTAATTCTGAGAGAACAAGGTTGAGCTCCCCCACTAGTATAGTTTGGCTATCTATTTCTTCTTGCATCTCTCTTAATTTCTCCCCTAGGAATTTGGATGCTATTGCACTTGGTGCATATATATTTAGTATAGATATTGCTACATTATCTATGGTACCCTTTAATAAATTATAGTTTCCTTCCTTATCTCTTTTGATTAGATCTATCTTGGCTTTTACTTGATCTGAGATAAGAATTGCTACCCCTGCTTTTTTTTGTTCACCTGAAGCATAATAGGTTCTGCTCCAGCCTTTTACCTTCATCCTATATTTCACTATGTTTTAGATGTGTTTCTTGTAGACAACATATTTTGGGATTCTGATTTTTAATCCAGTCTGATATCTGCTTCTGCTTTATGGGAGACTTCATCTCATTCACATTCACAGTTAGAATAATTAATTCTTTATTTCCTGCCATCTTATTTACCCAAGTTATGTTTTCCCCTCCTTTCCCCTTTCTCCCTTCCCCCCTCCGCAGTACTTTGCTTTTGATGACCCCCTCTCCCAAACAATCCACCACCCTTTAGATCCCCTCCCCCTTTTTTTACTCCTTTCCCCTGATTCTTCTATTTTTCCTTCTAATAATTTATCCCTTTCTTTTTCCTCCTTTCCCTCCCACTTCCCTCTAGTAACAGACAAGTTTCTATGTAAAATCAAGTGTCTTATATACATTTTTAGAGCCCAACCTGATGAGAGTAAAATTTACACAATGCTCATCTCCCTCCCCTCTTTTTCTCAATTATATTAGGTTTTCTTTGCCTCTTCAAGAGATTTTATCTTGTTTTTACCTCCTTTTTTTTAGATCTTATTTTACCACTTTTTCCCTCTTTTCCCCAGTATGACAACCTTTCCCCCTCTAGTTTTCTTTTTCATATTATCAAAGTAATATCTAGTTAATTATACCCCCAAACTTTAAGTATCCCCCTAATAAAAATAAAGTTCTCAAGAGTCCTTTCCTTTTTATCTTTTTATGCTTCTCTTGAGTTCTGTGTTTGGAGGTCAAATTTTTTGTTCAGATCTGGTCTTTTCATTAGAAATAGGTGAAATTCACCTATATCATTGAATGACCATCTTCTTCTCTGGAGGTAATGCTCATTCTAGCTGGATAGGTTATTCTTGGTTGTAATCCAAATTCCTTTGCCTTTCGGAATGTGTGGTTCCAGGCCCTTCGATCCTTCAATGTGGAGGTGACAAATCGTGTGTGATTCTAATTATTGATCCTCAGTATTTGAATTGTTTCTTTCTAGCTGCTAGCAGAATCTTTTCCTTGGTGCGATAGTCCTGAAATTTAGCCACAATATTCCTTGGGGTTTTAATTTTGGGGTCTCTTTCAGGAGGTGATCGGTGAATTCTTTCAATGGTGATTTTGCCTTCTGATTCTACAATCTCAGGACAGTTTTCTTTCAGGATTTCCTGGAAGATAGTGTTTAGATTCTTTTTTTCAGCATGACTTTCAGGAAGTCCAATAATCCTTAGATTGTCTCTCCCAGATCTATTTTCCAAGTCAGTTGTTTTTCCTAGGAGATATTTCATATTTTCTTCTAATTTTTCATTTTTTTGTTTTTGTTTGACTGATTCTTGAAGTCTTATTGAGTCATTCACTTGCATTTGTTCAATTCTTATTTTTAAAGTGTTGTTTTCTTCAGTTACCTTTTTAAGCTCCTTTTGTAACTGGCCAATTGAATTTTTTTGTTCATTGCACTCTTTTTCCACTTCACTAATTTTATTTTTCAATAAATTGGTGTCTTTTTCATATCTCTTTTGCAGGGCATCATATCCTTCTTGCAAGATATTGTATCCTTCTTGCACTGATTTCAATTTATTTTCCCATTTATCCTCCAGCTATCTTATGAGGTACTTTATGCAATCTTTCAGAAAGGCCTTTTGAAAAGGGGACCAGTGATGGTCCTTGCTGATTTCCTCTGGAGTTTTGTCTAAAGGAACCTCAGGATCTGGGGTCAGCTCTTCTCTGTCTCGATAAAAGCTGTCTATGGTGAGAACTCTCTTTTGCTGCTTCATTTTTTTTTTTTTTTTTTTTTAGACAGCGTGTATATCTCTTTAAGGTTTGGAAAAACCGTGGCTAAAGCTCTTTGCCCTGGGGCACTTCGGTGAATTAACTTAAGGTGCTGGGCCGGTGGGGGCTAGGACTAAGTCCAAATTACTCCTTAAAGAAGGCAAGTCTGCCAGAACACCTGCCCCTAATCAGGGCAGAGTGTCCCTAGTGCCTCAGATAAACTCCAGGTGTTTGGAATTTGGAGTTTGTAGCTTTTGCCACGATGAGCTGAGCTGAATCCCACCCTCACTTCTGGCCTATACCCGAGTCCGCTTGTTTATCCCTCTGTCCGAGTTAGGCAAACCTGATATGAAGTTCTTCAGAGAGCAGTGTCCAAATATTTCTGAATTCGTTGACTTGAAGATCAGTTCAGAGGCTTATCTTATTGTTGGTTTGAGAGAAGATCGGAGGAGGACACAGAGAGTCACGTTTTCACTCTGCCATCTTGGCTCCGCCCCTAGAGTTGACTTGAAGCTAAGGGAACTATGAGTGGAATATGAAAGGGAAGAACATTTTAGGCATGGGAGACAATAGTGAAAAATACTGCATACATTACATTTGATTTTCATGTTCATTGTTCTTGGTACTTGACTATTTTTTTTTTTCAGAAACCCTGTAATATTTTTTTGGGAATTGTAAGAGACCAGTACTTTTCTTATACTTGCTCATTTTCTATTTGTGTTATTTGTTGTATAATTTTTAGCTGGTTTTCTAGAATTTTGATTTTTTTACTCTTTTGAGGGGTACATAAACATTGGCTGTTTTTGAATCTATCAATCCAATTTCTTGGCTTAATCCTTCTTCTAGTTTCATATAAAAAGCCTCTGGTTTTCACTGTTTTGTGAAATACTATTGGTTGTAACTTTCCATCCTAAGACTTTGTAACATTTTGAATAACTTTTAACTCCAAACTAATATTTCCTGTTACAATCATGTCTCTTTGCTTAGCAAAAACAAGTCTACCAATTGAGGCAGTTTCTGGGCTCATATAATCAAATTTTTTCAGCAGAAGTGTCAAACTCACATCCTACAATACTCCCAAGTGTAGCTTGAAAAGATTAAAATGTAATTGGGAAATTTTTAACAAGCTAAATAAAAATAAGATAGAATATTGTATATGTTAATATGTAGTTTTCTAAAATAACATGCAGCTAGCAGAGATTCTTACAAAATGCTTTCTATTTGAGTTTGATAACATGGCTTTCCAAGGTATTTTCATTGCTAAAGTTATTTGAATATCAAGGAAACTGTCTTACGGAGATTTTGTTAAGCTCTTCATGAAGTTTTTCTAATTGATCCTCTTCAATTGGTTGACACAGAAGCAGTAAATATCTTCAATGTGTTTTGTTTGGTTATATTCTCAAGATAACAAAGTAGCCTATGAAATTGTTTCTTGTTGTTTCTGGGCACTCAATGAAATTGCTCTTCCAATTCTTTTATCTGTCATTCAATTAGCAACATTTATGAAGCAACTGAGCTAGGAAGTGAACATGCAAAGACAAAATTGAAATAGTTTCTGCTCTCAAGAATTTTACATTCCATAGATGGACACATGTTCATTATAAGTATAAACAAAATATATACAAAATTAATATAACAGCTGTTTTGTTTTGTTTTTGTTTTTTTGCAAAGTAGAAAGGCATCAGTCCTCACTCTCCACATAAATGAGATCACAAAAGGTTTTATGCTGAAGGAGACATTTGGGGTGAAGAGATTTTAAGAGGTGGTGGAAATGAGGAAAAAGCACATTGCAAGAATGATAGTTGTTTATTTAGAGACATGGAAATAGGAGAAGGAATATGGTGTATGAAGAACAGAGAGAAGATCAGTTTGGTTGGATTGTTAAGTGCAGAAAGGGGAATGGTATTATGCATAAGAGTAGAAAAGTAGAGTGAAGCCAGATTGTAAAAGACTTAAAATTCCTGGGAGAGAAATTTGTATTTAATCCTAAAGTTTCTTTTGTTAGAGAACTTGCATTGTCTTCTCTTTTAGTGACTACTTTTTAAATCTTTCTGTTTCATTTATATAAGCATGTTAACATTTACATGGTGTAGTTACTATTGTAGAATATAAAGTCATTGGTTTGTTGAACAAAAATCTTCCATTCAGAATTATAATAGTTAAATGATTATAGATAAAGTATAAAATCATATGTTTCTTGACAGCATTTGCTCTCTTTTTTGCTTCTCTATTGGCATAGTTATAGCAATATCCATACAGAATCCAGGATCATTTTGGAGCTTTATCACCATTATCAAAGAATTTATCACCTAGTAGTTCACCTAGTCTCTAAGTTCCTCCACATTAGCTACATTTGTTTGTAGTTAGCAGGCATAGTCTATCATTAGGATTATTCTTGAAAATTTTAAATAAGTTTCCTTTCTCACTCATTCCATCTTCTGGTACTCTCTGAGTTATCAGTCTTTCTTGGTAATATTGCATCCCTGGCTATCCTTCCAAGGACTATCATTTCTCAACATTTTGGTTTCAAATAAATCAGCAAAATTTAGGACTAGGATAGGGTGACTCTGGAATGTAAAAGAAGGAAGTTATTTTGGTAGAGGGTAGGAAAATCTAACTTAAACACTGAATTTAGAAAACAACAGACAAGAAAGGGGAAGAGGGGAGGTTATAGTGGTAGTTAAGACATTTCTTGTTTCCCATTTTCTCAAAAAATGTATTTTCTCGCTTAACCTTATTTTTTTTTTAAAAAGGAAAAACAAAATCTCACAATTACGTGTAGATAAAAGACAAATTCCCATATTGACTATGTCCAATAATATATGTCTCTTTCTGCACCCTGTATCCATCATCTCTCTGTCAGGAGAGTCAGGAGGCTTCATCATTATTTTTACCTTGGAATTGTGTTTGATCATTGTTTTGATCAAAGTTCTAAAGTCTTTCAAAATTGTTTGTCTTTATAATATTGTTGTGTAAATTGTCCATTCTGCCTCAAGTAATATATCTTTCTCTGAAACTGTCATTCCTCAACATTTTGTTTTCAAATAAATCAGCAAAATTTAGGATTAGGATAGGGTGGTTCTAGAATCTAAAAGAAGGAAGTTATTTTGAAAGAGAGTAGGGGGAGCCATGGTGGCGGAGATCAGACAGTAGTCTCTGTAACCTCCTCTAACCTCCCCTCAAACCAACAACATATGAAGCCTCTAGACTGATTCTGAAGAAAAAATCCACAATATCTGGAGAACAACACGATTCTAGAAGAAGATACTCTGGAAGAACCTCAAAACAAATCTGTTTTAATTGGGCAGGGGGGTGGTCTACTGAACCCAGACTGCAGCGCAGGGGGACCGGGACAGGGAGCTGGAGCAGGGAGCTGGAACAGGAGTCGGAACAGGAGTGG
>JAJPUD010001145.1:0-24718 GCA_023553655.1 Myrmecobius fasciatus
AGATCTTAAACTATATAAGGTAGTAAATATCACAATTATTTGGTGCTGGCTAAGAAATAGAAAGATAGATCAATGGAACAGAGTAGATATATATAATATATTGTAGTAAATGATGATAGCAACTTTGTGTTTGGGAAATGTAAAGATCTAAATTTTAGGGATAAGGATTTATTATTTAGCAAAAAATGTTGGGAAAGCAATCTGGCAGAAATTGGTCATAGATCAATATTTATGTACCAAAATAAAATAAAAATAGATACATAACAGATATAAAAGGAGATATCACAAGAAAATTAGAACCTGAAATATATTACCTCCCTGACTCACTGATAAAATAATTTATGAAGAAACAAGAGATAGAAAGCAGTGTGAGTTGTCAAATGGATAATTTTGATTATGTTAAATAAAAAAATATTGTACAATAATAAATATTATTTATAATATTATGTAATTGTATAATAATAAAACCAATATATTCAAGATTAGAAGGGAAGCAAATTGGGAAAAATTTCATAGACAATCTTTCAGAAAAACTGATGTTTTTATAAATTTCAGATCTTTTCCCCTCCCCCATTTTGTATTTGTTTAAAATGAAATTTTTTTTTAAAAAATGAGAGATACATATAAAGTAAAAATAAAGAGCTGGAGTAAAATTTATTATGCTTTAAAAAAAAAAGCAGAAGTAGCATGATCTCAAAGTTAAAGATAAAACAGACTTCATTAAAAGAGATAAACAGGGAACCTATCAGGAGAAAAGGCACCAAAGATAATGAAATAATATTAATACTAAACTTATATGCACCAAATGCTATAGCATTCAATTTTTTTAAAAGAAAAGATAAATGAATTGGAAATAGAAATAGATATATTATTGGGGGATTTCAATCTTCCCCTCTCAGAACTAGACAAATTTAACCAAGAATAAATTAGAAAGAAGTCAAGGAGATGACTCTTAGATAAAATAGGTTTTTTATTTTTAATGTGTATACATATTTATACAATTATCTTGCTGTACAGGATAGGAAAAAAAAACCTGAGAAGGAAAACATAATGCAAACAAACATCAATAGAGAGTGGGAAAATGCTATGTTGTGCTCCAGACTCATATCCCACAAACCTCTCCCTGGGTGTACTTGGCTTTGTTCATCACTGAGCAGCTGGAACTGGTTTAAAACATCTCATTGTTGGAGAGAACCATGTCCATCAGAATAGATCATCATATAGTCTTATTGTTGCCATGTACAATGATCTCCTGGTTCTGCTCATTTCACTCAGCATCAGTTCATACAAGTCTCTCCAGGCCTCTCTGAAATCATCCTGCTGGTCATTTCTTACAGAACAATAATATTCCATGACATTCATATACCATAATTTATTCAGCCATTCTCCAATTGATGGACATCCATTCAGTTTCCAGTTTCTAGCCACTACAAAAAGAGCTGCCACAAACATTTTTGCACATGTGGGTCCCTTTCCCTCCTTTAAGATCTCTTTGGGATATAGGCCCAATATAAACATTGCTGGGGCAAAGGGTAGGCACAGTTTTTTTTTATTAATACTTTTTATTTGCAAAACATATGTATGGGTAATTCTTCAACATTAATCCTTACAAAGCTTTCTGTTACAAATTTTCCCCCCTACTCCCCACCCCTCCCCTAGATGGCAGGATATCTACTACATAATAATTATGTTAAAATACTTGACAAATCGAATATATGTATACAAATTTCCACACATCATTTTTGTGCAGGAAAAATCGTATCTACAAGAAAGAATAATCAGATAAAAGAAATACAATGCAAGCAGACATCAATAGAGAGCATGAAAGTGATATGTTGTGGTCCACATTTCACATCCTTCTCTCTGGGTGTATATGGATTTTTTCACTGAACAATTGGAACTGGTTTGAAGCATTTCATTGTTGAAGAGAGCCATGTCCATCAGAATTGATCATCATATAGTATTGTTGTTGCTGTGAATAATGATCTCCTGGTTCTGCTCACTTCACTCAGCATCAGTTCAGGCAAGTCTCTGAAATCGTCCTGCTGGTCGTTTCTCACAGAACAATAATATTCCATCACATTCATATACCATAATTTATTCAGCCACTCTCCAATTGATGGGCATCCATTCAGTTTCCAGTTTCTAGCCACTACAAAAAGGGCTGCCACAAACATTCTTGATGCTGATATTTAAAGGAAGAAAAAAAAAACCCAAAGAAAATTATAGATATCTTATCCCTATCAGAATAGTTAAAATGATAGAAAGGGAAATAAGATAAACTAAGGGTACAGAATGAGACGTCCTTTAAAGTTTTTTCCCCCATTTTATATAAAATCAGCATTTTCATTTACAAAGAGGAAGAGTATTATGTATGAAAGTGTGAATCTATTATATAGGGTTTTCTTTTCAAGTATATAGTAAATCTAACATAAAATTTTCAGAGCTTTAATGCTTATTTGTGATTGTTTTTGGCCTTCTTTTCTCTTCTTGATTGGAAAAAACAAACAAAAGAAACATGCTTGTAACATGTTTCCATTTCTGCCCTTGCCTCCCTCCTGGGATGGGAAATGTGTTTTGTTCTGAAAAGTCCGCTATCGTAAAACCACTGGGGAAATTGGTGGACATATCTTTTTTTAGATGATACAGCAATATTTGATAATGATTCTTAGAATTAAAGGTGGCAGATTTGAACTAATTTATCACAAAAATAACTTATTTGGAGAGGTCTTTGCTGCTACATGTAGGAATGAATATAGACAAGAGAACGATCACCTTCCCATTCCATTTTAGAAAGAAATCCTCTGTACTTGAATAGCACTAATTGTAGTGATACACATGAACTAGGTAGTGGCTTTATTTGAGAAATGTGACATAAGGACCAAACATACCCTCTAATGCTAAATCAGACAATCTTTTGACTGGTATTTTTAACAGGCAGTTGGTGTAACTTCAAACTTAGGGGACTAGAGCAGGAACCAGGATATTTAGGGAATACTCAAGTCACATGTCAATAAGGACAGTCATCATACTTTTACATGTGTGCATGTATATACACACATTATGTATACATATACTTTGTGATATTGTAAAATATTTTATTTGCAAATTTGCCTTGAGAGATGTTGGTGTATATAATAGGCTAGAAGATGGAAATTTTGAGTGGTTTAATGAAATTGGAAGTCAGATTGAAAAGGGATGTCAAGTGAGAGGAACTGGAGGAAAGTAGTTCTTTTTGCCTGGAGTATGGCTGTAGGGGGAAAAAGGGATAAAGAAAAGCTTGGGGTGGCAGTAACAGTAATTTTTTTTTTTTAAAGATAGGGGCTTCTTTGACCCAGCAGTGTTTCTACTGAGCCTATATACCAAAGAGATCTTAAAGGAAGGAAAAGGACCCATATGTGCAAAAAT
Source organism: Myrmecobius fasciatus (assembly GCA_023553655.1). Classification (NCBI taxonomy): domain Eukaryota; kingdom Metazoa; phylum Chordata; class Mammalia; order Dasyuromorphia; family Myrmecobiidae; genus Myrmecobius; species Myrmecobius fasciatus. The sequence goes on from JAJPUD010001145.1 coordinate 3,409, forward strand.
GTTTGTGGCAGCCCTTTTTGTAGTGGCAAGAAACTGGAAACTGAATGGATGCCCATCAACTGGAGAATGGCTGAATAAATTATGGTATATGAATGTTATAGGATATTATTGTTCTGTAAGAAACGACCAACAAGATGATTTCAGAGAGGTCTGGAGAGACCAACATTAACTGATGCTAAGTGAAATGGGCAGAACCACTATATCATCATACACAGCAACAAGACTATAAAATGATCAATTCTGATGTACATGGTTCTCTTCAACCATGAGGTGATTCAAACCAGTTCCTATTGTTCAGCGGTGAAGATAGTTATATACATCAAGAGGCCTGTGGGAACTGAGTGTGGACCACATTTTAAAGCTTTCTGTGAATATTTGCTTACAGTTTGTTTTCCTTCTTGTGTTTTTTTCTTTTCTCTTTCTAGATCTGATTTTTCCTGTGCAGTAAGATAACTGTATAGATATGTATACATATATTGGATTTGTCATATAATTTACCATATTTAACATGTATTAGACTGTCATCTAGGGATGGGGGGAAGGAGGGGAAAAATTTGGAAAAAATTTTTTTTTGCAAAGGTCAATGTAGAAAAATCACTAAGTGTGGAAATATGTATACATATATTCGATTTGTCAAGTATTTTAACATAATTAACATGTAGTGGATATCCTGCCATCTAGGGGAGGGGTGGGGAATAGAAGGGAAAAAAATTTGTAACAAAGCTTTGTAAGGTTTAATGCTGAAGAATGACCCATACATGTTTTGCAAATAAAGTTTTAATTAAAAAAATAAAATAAATATATGCGCTTATTGGTAGACTATATGGAAGAAGCAGTCCATAAAGGAGAGTTCAAAAAATAGAGATGGGATTAAGAGAGAAACTCCAAGTTTTATAGATTCAGATCTGAGACTTGACTTGTCCAAGAAGGATCACATGGCTTGTGAATGACAGAACAGAGTAGGCATTAAAACCCAAATATTCAAGGTTTTAAGAACAATCAATACTCCTATTCTATCATGCTTTTCTCTTTATTATGCTTGTTACAGATATAAAGAGCCCAGGTCATTTTTTGCCTACCTGGCTTCCATCAACCCCATTCAGGGTACCTGGAAAATTCAGTATTTATCACCCCCCCTTATAAAAACAAGTTCACAAGACTTAATGAATAAAGATTTTTTATGGCACAGAAAGCAAACATTTATTTCAGATCCAATGAGCAGCCGCTATAACTAGTAGTTATGTCTTGAAGCATGGATATCTCCTATACAAATCTATGGAGATTTTTAGTCTAAAGAGATCGAGTTTATTCGTTACTTAATCTTGCAATTTTCCATAGCTCCAAGATGGCACCTGACACCCTTGATTGCTTACTCAGTTCATATCACATCCAATTGTAGTCAGCACAGCAATGTCTCAGTTCATTACTCTCTCACAGGTAATTCTTTGCTGGCTGGAAGGAAATTCTATAAAGATTCTTTTGTTTGGGCTGGAAACTTCCTCTTTTTTCTTCCTTCTACTCTTGGTCTGCATCAGTAACAGTACTAAAAAAAATTTCAAGTTTTGTCAATTTAAGGCCTTATGTTTTATCTTTTCTCTGGTAAACAAAGAAATTAAACCATAAGGCCCCTTAAGTCCCTCTGATTTTTCTCCCCACTTTCCTCAATGTGAAGATTTAGCTCCATTGTTCCTTTCTTCCAAACATGCAGCTTTCTCCTCCTTTTCCATGCTTTTTTGGATGTTTTGCTTCCCCAAGGAAAAATAAAATATAATTCCTTATAGTTTGCCAGATTCCTGGAATAGAAGACATTCTACCCCACTTTGGGGGCAATATTTTAGGGAATTTTTCCTTTAGTGGGGCTTTTGTGAAACTTCCTTTCACTTCTTCTAGTTGTGTGGAGTGAAGCAGAAAACAAATCTTTTTTTTTTCCTTAAGATATTCAGGTACTACAGGCAATTTCTATGCTATATTTGCATCCATTCTTTCCCTACAATTATTCTTGTTTTCAAGCTACCATGTACATGTCCTTTTACGGTCTCCCATCCCATCCCCTCAGTATCCCTACAGTTTTTCCCTATATGAACATTGGTGCTTAGATGACCTTCCTATAACTTTTAAGGTGGAAGTCTTGGGGTTTTTGTCTACATACATACCACTGTTATCTCTATCAGTTTAGATGGTCCATTCAACTTCTTATTCCTCCATTACAAAACATATACACATATGAAAGGCGTGATGACACAAGTACTTCTGTGATACTACATTGAAACAATTATTATCTTGGTTTTAGGATAACTAGAACTAATGGGGTGAAATAAAAAAAAATCTCCCAAACTTCTGCATTTATTTCCTAATAGTTCTCCCAAGCTACCGAGAAAAAGAAATAAAATTAATTATGAGGCTACTAAGCTCTTTTTAAAGATTAAAGTTAACACTGTGATACTGGAAAATTCTAAGTGCCAGTTAAAATTAATCATAGTACTTGTTCAATCTTAAAACTAATAAGTTTATTTTTATTAAATATAGCTCTTTTAAAAACCTAAGAAAACACAATCTCCTTTAAAAACCTTCTGAATGAATTCTTCAAATAGCTAAGGCAAAGTTGAAATCTGTAATAAAGAAAATTCTTATGTATGCCAACAAAGGCTACTAATATTTTATAGTGCTCTAAGGTTTACAAAGTGCTTTCTTTGTAACTGGTGTGAGATAAGGAAGTGCAACCCACATTTTATAGATCCAAATCAACATAATTTTAAATTAAAATAAATAATGAAGAGTCTACAAATTGAATAAATCAGTTTCTCCTCTTTCTCAAAGGCCAGCAACCAAATTAATCCTTCTAACACATAATTAAAGAAATGTGGAATTGTTACATGAGAACTAATGAGCCCTGAACCAATTCATAAAATCAGCAATTTCTATTTTCTCCAAGCAAAAAACCCATTTTTCTCCATACTTTAACCAAAAATAAGGAAACATTTATTCAGACTTAACAAGTTGTTTTTTGTTTTTTTTTTACATTTTGCCTGAAAATGATTAGGAGAAATTCTAAGTCAAATGTAGATTTGTTTTTACTATTAATCACTGAAAACAAAGGACAAATTTTTGTACCTCTGAAATTTAACAAAAGCATTCCAATAATTGTCAATAATAATTGACAACAAAAAAAATTAATTTTACTTTACTCTGGTCTATACAAATATTTAGTCAGAACAAAAAGGATTATGCTTTATTATTAAACTAAAAATTAACACTTTGCAAATTCAGGAGACTCAGGAAGCTTATTCAGGTATTGAATTTTACTTCTACTATAGTGTTAGCTGATTATTTAAAAACCAATCCCCATTGTTCCCATCCAACATGTACCTGAAAACACATAGCAGCATGATTCAGTTAAATAAACTTACAAATATTAGTACTTGTAGTAAGCAGTAAAATACAAAATACAGAGTATCCTTTTTCCAAATATTAGTCTTTGAATGCTTCATATGTCCTTTGGTTTTAAACCTATACAATGCATTATTACATTGTAGATTTAGCATTGACACAAAACACTGTACACTTGAAGGGAAACAGGGAAGCATCACAGGATACCAAAGGACTACATTTTAGAAGTAAACATTGAAGCAAAAATACTTTTGAATATATAAACACTGTACATTATGTAAACAAACATTCAGAAAAATAAGAATCAACATGGGCCAAAATATTGTTTCCTAGGAAAACAGATCATAATATCTTTTTAACAATGCAATTTCATGATGTTCTTTATTAAGAAAAAAAGATGGAGCCTATTTTTATTCTGTGCTTAGGTATCTTAGAGATTAGATAGTAATTTTTACATTCATAGGCTAAAAGGTTTATCCTTTTTTAGCTGGCTGACTGTTGCAAATAGGATACATAAAACTATGCTAATCCCTGTGTCATTTAGCACAATAATACTAGATAAGTTATATACAATTCATTTTTTTTAATCAATTCCCACTAATATAAATAGTTTAAGCAATTTCAAAGTTTGTGCAGGGGAAACTAGTTGATGATTTGTTCCCTGTAAGGCCAGTAGCAAAATAATCACTACAAATTCAGTCCAAGCTAATATTGAACCCCTGATTTAGCAAGCTGGATTAAAATTGTAGAGAATTAATTAGAATGCCAATTTTATCAGGCAACTCTAGAATTCCACATGTAATGTTAGATGCATCAAAGCCCTGCATTTTCATAATAAAATACTGTTTTGTTTCCAAAATGCAGAAATAGTGTTCCAAAGAAATCTAAACATATTCATGATCTATATCACAAATCAAGGGCCGCCAAATTCCCTAGGTGGAAGAGAAGTAACGAGCAGTTTATTATTAATACTGCTTGGAATGAGAAGCCTATATCTGAAGCAAACAGTAATGCTGAAAAACAAAACAAAAAATTATTTCATATTGTATTCATTAGCAAGACTCTAGGGTCTAAATTTAAAATTTTCATTCAGCATCAAGCCCAAAAGAAAGTTTATATTGTAGAATAATTTATGACTGTCCATCCTGTTTCAAAGCTTCCAGTCTTCTTAGGAGTGCATTTCCGAAAGCTTCTCGGTATGCTGGACTAAGCGTATCCAACAAAGAGTATACTGTCTCATGGTAGGAAGTTTGTATATTATCATCCACCTGGTCAAAAGCATAACCGACCACCTAGGAGAGAAATGCCAATAATTAATCAAATAATTAGATACAATTGTTTCCTTTGCTTGATTTCTAAATGAATCATTTTCTGAGTCAATAGTGAAAGGCCTAACAGTATATTTATGTCTTATGAAAGACTTGCTTCTTTTGTTTTTGCTTTTACTAATCTTTGGCAAAATTACCTATTAAATACCAGTATTTTTTATCAGTAAAACCTGTAAGAATAATCTTGATTGGAAAAGAAAATATCCAAACAAATACTATCGCATTGAAGAGGTACTTAAAAAGAATGCTCTTGAAAAATGGGATGATACAATTTTGAGTTAGAAGAGGCCTAAAAGTTTTTCTATTACAGAATATCCAATTCTCTAAAAGCTTTTATGGGTAGCTATGTGATGCAGTGACCAGAGCATGGGTCCTGGAGTCAGGAAGATTCATCTTTATGAGTTCAAACCCAGCCTCAGACACTCACTACCTGTGTGACCCTGGATAAGTCACTTAACCCTGATTGTTTCAGTTTACTCATCTACCAAATGAGCTGAAGAAAGAAATGGCAAGCCCTAGTGTCTTTCTCAAGAAAGTCCTAAATGAGGTCACAAAAATTCAGACACAACTGAAATGACCAAAAGTTTTAGCTAATATTTAAGAAAAATATAATCTAGACCAGAGGTGCCAAACTTGTATGGGTTCAAGCACTGGGAAAATCTCCCAAATCAGATTAAAATGTAACTGGAAAATGCTTAACAAAATAAAACTACAACAGGACACAATGTTATATAAGTAAGTCACTATGTAGCTGGTCAAAGGGATCAATTTCTATCTAACTTTGACACCAACTGTCCTAGACCATAAAACAATCTAAATAAAATTTTCTTCCTTGAACCTTTTCAACCTTTAACAACAATGAGGTCTAACTCTTTAGCTCTTCTTCCAAAAAAAATTGAACCAAACCAAAACAAACAAACAAAAAAACAAACTAAAGCAAAAGAAATAGTTAAAAAAGGTAAACTGGGGGCAGCTAGGTGGTGCAGGGGATAGAGCACCAGCCCTGAAGTCAGGAAGATCTGAGTTCAAATCTGGCCTCAGACACTTAACATGTCCTTAGCTGTGTGACCCTGGGCAAGTCACTTAACCCCAATTGCCTCAGGAAAAAAAAAAGGTAAACTAAACACTTAAAACCATATATACATATATATATATATGTGTGTGTATATATATATGTATATATATATATATATTTTTAAAGTGCAATGCACCTATTTAGTATAGAGTAAATGTCCAATTCTGAGATTATGGGATATACTGACATCTGTTTTAGGAAGTATTTGGTAATTTTTTTTTCTGTCCACAGGTAAATAGAAACTCCTCTCTCTCTTGTATCCCTCATACACATCTAATATAATACTGGGTAAATATAAATAAAAACATTTTTTGTTGCTGAAATTTTTGACTTTTTAAAAAAAATTTAAATCAATTGAATGTTTTTATGCCACTAGACTTGATACTATCTTTCTCTTGTCTCACAATATACCATTTACTTTATATTACAGCCAAATTGGATAATTTGTCTCATGAACACATGCCATCTTTTTTTTTTCCTTTCTTGTATTATGCTTCCTATAGTAATGCTAGAGGAAGAAAGGAGACTATGTACTAAGAATCAATTTATATATATATAATTTATATATATTTAACTCCTCAACTGGTTTATAAACTTCCTCTGGGCAGGGCTCTTATCTATCTTCTTATTTTCTCCTAGTGCTTAGTAGTATTTTTTATAAATTCTTTGAGTGAATACTAAATGCTAATGATTATTAGATAAATGAGTTACAGACATTTAACCATGGCATGTCATATCCCTCAAAACAATAATTAGTACAGATTTAACACTTCATGTTCAACTACATAAAAGTTCTTAATATTATCTGGACACTTTTGACTATGGAATACTCATCTTTATTTCAAATCACATTTGTAAGTAAAGGCATTTAGAAATGAATTCACTGGATGGAAATGAAATGTTTAATCAATTTACATTTGTAAATTATGTCATTTACTTGAATGTAGTTTTAGGGCTTTATCCTATCTATCCCAATTGCTGGATACTATAAATTCATCATAGCATCTCTAAAGTCATATAGCCCATCTATATTAAACCTTAATGAATTAAGAATTCCTTTTTGGGGCAGCTAGGTGGCGCAGTAGATAGAGCACCAGCCCTGAAGTCAGGAAGACCTGAGTTCAAATGTGGTCTCAGACACTTAACATTCTCTAGCTGTCTGACCCTGGGCAAGTCACTTAACTCCAATTGCCTCAGCCAAAAGCTAACAACAAAAAAAAAATTCCTTTTTTACTGAATCTATTCTAAATATATAAGCTAATCTAACAAGGACAATATAATATGTATGATTTCTATATCTCAACTGGAAATAGAGATTTCTTAATTTGTGTGGGCTATATCATTAAAAAAAAAAAAGACTTATGTGTCCACAGAGCACCAAGATAGATGACATACACTGCAATGTAATGATAGTCTCTGCTTTTGGCAACAACATATACCTTAAAAGGAATTCCTTATTTAAATAAGAGACAGGGCATCTACATGATACAGTGGATAGAACACTGGCTCTGAAGTCAGGAGGACCTGAGTTCAAATCTGACCTCAGACACTTAAAACTTCCTAGCTGTGTGACCCTGGGCAAGTCACTTAACCCCAAATGTAAATAAATAAATAAATAAATAAAATAAAAGAGACATAAGGGCAAAGGAAAATTTGAGAAATTACTAAGACTAGTAATTTTGATAGCTAGTCCATTGCTCTTTAAATCAAGGGTTTAACTATTTCCAATCATAATGAGAAATTTTTTAATGACAATGAAATTATAATATTTATGATGAAAATTTCAGTAGAATATAATCCCTTTGAAGATAGAAATTATCTCATTTTTGCATCTGTATTGCCAGTTTCTTGTACAGTGTCTATCACATGGTTGATGCTTAATAAATGATTGATAACTGATTTTTAAAATGAATATGACCATATATTTTAAACTTATAATTCTGGTTATAAAATTAGGAAACTCAGATGAGTACATTAGAGTCCACGAAGAAATGACTTTCTATGAACTTTCTTATTGTATGAAATCTCACCTTTCAGATTCTTCTCACCTCATTTAGTCTGTAGTAGTATCTCCTCTTGCTAAGGTCTCCTAAGACAAAGAGGGTTGGTCTAGGTCAATAGGACGCCTCTTGGAAATTTAGAGACTTGACTTCCCTTGTAATTTAAAGTTAGAGTCTGAACCCAAGTATATAAGGTATCACCCAATGAAAAATTAACTTATCTAACAAGCAGGATTATTAATGCAGTCTTGCTGACCATTAAATTGTGGGTGAAAAAGCTTGAAAAAAATGATAGGCAGTGACAATAGACCTAAACCAAATGTTCCTTCAAAGTTTTAAGTTTCCCTGTATTTGCCCAAAGATTTATGAATAAAATAACAAATCTTAAAAAAACAAATTATATACAGTGCTCATATAGTCTTAAAAAGTGGTAAAATCTTATTTAAATATTTTTTCTTCCCTAGAAAGAAGAATGAGTTACCCTAAGACCTGCTTCTGAGAGCTCCAGACAGTATTTGTTCCTTTCTCTTGTTTCCACATTGATATATGCAACATCATCTGAACAAGGCAGGCTTTTGGACACAAACATGTTGCTAACAGCAAAAAGAACATCATTCACAACAGCTTCGGCTTCTAGTCTCATGTCTTTTACATCTGTTCTTTCAAAATCTTGAAATGCAGAATCTTCAATTTCCGTGTTACTGCTAAGCTCTACGTGACTATAGTCTGTTTCCATTCTGTAAAAAATAAGAAAATAAAACCTGCTTATTTTTTGAAAAGAAATGTAAGTATCTTTAATATGTTCTGAACAAACTATTATAAATACAGAATCCAACACAAAATTTAAAAAAACTAAAGTCTTTTCTAAAAGTAACTCAATAGCTTATTCTTCACGGCAATATGTACAAGTAGTTTTTTTTATCTTCAATACTTTCCCAATCAGTCATTAAGTATAGCTCAAGTGTATACTCTGTGTAGGCACTTGCTCAGTGCAGGGAATACAAACACAAGCAAAAGAAAGATAACCTACAATAGAGGAGTTGAAAAACGGGGGAGAGGGTTTCTTGAATGGGAGTCTGTTGGTGAAGTTCAAAGAATTGGGGATGGTTGGTCTGACCTTTCCCCAGAATGGAGGTTCTGGGAAGAATTCCCTAAAGGGAAAAGGGGCCTGCAGGAATGGAGTAGGGAGGCAGTTGAGACCACATTATGTTGTTTCTTTACCAGCACCTAAAATAGTACAATATTCAGTAGCTTTAATTCTCTCTAACTTTTTGTGACCCTATTTGGGATTTTCTTGGCAAAGACACAGGAATGGTTGCCATTTCCTTTTCTTAAAGATGAGAAACTGAGGCAAAAAGGGTAAAGTAACTTGTCCAGGAACACAGCTAGGAAGTTTCTGAGTTCAGATTTGAACTCAGGAAGATGAATCTCCAGACACAGCACTCTATCCACTGTGCCACCTCACTGTTTTAATGTGTACAGTGGGAGGTGAATAAATGTCTGTTGAATTAATGAGAAAGTGACCAGAAGTCCTGATATGGCTCATAGAAATGCAGGTTGTGTGTGGGCCCAGGGCTATTTTGATGGCATTTAAAAACAAGATTCCAAGGAATCCATGACATTAAAAGGATGTCTGTTAAATATTCTTCACTTTTACTGTTATGAAACCATTCCATCTCATTTTTAAGTTATATATTTCTTCGATAATACTTTAGGCTGATTTTCTTCTGTTTTTCAATTTTTAATAGCCTTTTATTTTCAAAATACATGTAAAGATAGTTTTCAATATTCACCCTTGCAAAACATGTATTCTAAATTTTTCTTCCCTCCACAAGATAGCAGGTAATCAAATATAGGTTAAATATATGCAATTCTTCTAAATATATTTGCACATTTATTGTGCTGCAAAGAAAAATCAGATCAGAAAGAAAAAAATGAGAAAGAAAACAAAATGCAAACAAAAAAAGAAAATACTGTTGTGATCTATGTTCAATCTCCATAGTCCTCTCTCTGGATGGAGAGGGCTCTCTTCGTCACAAATTCATTGGAACTGGCTTGAATGATCTCATGTTGAAAAGAGCCAAGTCCATCAGAGTTGATCATCACATAATATTGTTGCAGCTGTGTACAATGTTTTCGTGGTTCTACTCATTTCATTTAACATAAGTTCATGCAAGTATTTCCAGGTTAGATTGATTTTCTTTTTTTTTTTTTTTAATTAAAGCTTTTTATTTGCATAACATGTACAGGTAGTTCTTCAACACTGACTATTACAAAGCTTTGCGTTACAAATTTTCCCCCCTATTCTCCTCCCCCCAGATGGCAGGAAGTCTACTACATGTTAATTATATTAAAATATTTGACAAGTCGAATATATGTACACATTTCCATACTTATCTTGCTGTGCTAGAACAATCGTATCTACATGAACAAAAAAGATCTGATAAAGGAAACCCAATGCAAGCAATCATCAATATAGAGCATGAAAATGATATGTTGTGGTCCACATTTTACATCCCTCTCTCTGGGTGTATATGGCTTTCTTCACTGAACAATTGAAACTGGTTTGAAACATCTCATTATTGAAGAGAACCATGTCCATCAGAATTGATCATCTTATAGTACCTGTTGTTGCCGTGTATAATGATCTCCTGGTTCTGCTCATTTCACTCAGCATCAGTTCATGCAAGTCTCTCCAGGCCTCTCTGAAATCATCCTGCTGGTCGTTTCTTACAGAACAATAATATTCCATAACATTCATATACCATAATTTATTCAGCCATTCTCCAATTGATGGGCATCCATTCAGTTTCAGTTTCTAGCCACTAGAAAAGGGCTGCCACAAATATTCTTGCACAGTGGGGCCCTTTCTTTCTTCTAAGATCTCTTTGGGATGTAAGCCCAATAGAAACACTGCTGGGTCAAAGGGTATGCACAGTTTGATAACTTTTTGACCATAGCTCCAAATTGCTCTCCAGAATGGTTGGATCCATTCACAGTTCTACCAACAATGTATCAGTGTCCCAGCTTTCCCACATCCCCTCCAACATTCGTCATTATCTTTTCCTGTCATCTTAGCCAATCTGACAGGTGTGTAGTGGTACCTCAGTTGTCTTAATTTGCATTTCTTGAATTCTTATAAATATGAGACAATTCTTTATACATTTTAGAGATGAGGCCTTTATCAGAATCCTTAAATGTTTTTTTTTTTTTAATTAAAGCTTTTTATTTGTATAACATATGTATGGGTAGTTCCCCAGCATTGATCTTTACAAAGCTTTCCATTACAAATTTTACCCCCAGTCCCCTCCCCTCCCCTAGATGGCAGGAAGTCCACTACATGTTAATAATGTTGAAATACTTAACAAGTTGTTCAAGAAAAGTCCTATCTACGAGAAAAAAAAAGAAAATCAGAGAAGGGAAACACAATGCAAGCAAACCTCAATAGAGAGCATGAAAATGTTACGTTGTGGTCCATATTTCATATCCCTCTCTCTGGGTGTATATGGTCTTCTTCAGTAAACAATTGGAACTGGTTTGAGACAAATTTTTGTTGCAGAGAGCCATGCCCATCAGAATTGATCATCATGTAATATTGTTGTTGCTGTGTATAATGATCTCCTGGTGCTGCTCATTTCACTCAGCATCAGTTCATGCAAGTCTCTCCAGCCCTCTCTGAAATTGTCCTGCTAGTCATTTCTTACAGAACAATAATATTCCATGACATTCATATACTATAATTTATTCAGCCATTCTCCAATTGATGGGCATCCATTCAGTTTCTAGTTTCTTGCCACTACAAAAAGGGCTGCCACAAACATTTTTGCACATGTGGGTCCCTTTTCCTCCTCTAAGCTCTCTTTGGGATATAGGCCCAATACAAACACTGCTGGGTTAAAGGGTATGCACAGTTTGATAACTTTTTGAGCACAGCTCCAAATTACCACTCCAGAATGGTTGGATCCGTTCACAGTTCCACCAACAATGTATCAGTGTCCCAGTTTTCCCATATCCCCTCCAACATTCATTGTTATCTTTTCCTGTCATTTTTAGCCAATCTGACAGGTGTGTAGTGGTACCTCAGAGTTGTCTTAATTTGCATTTCTCTGATCATTAGTGATTTGGAGCAACTTTTCATATGACTAGAGATGGTTTTAATTTCATCATCTGAAAATCGTCTGTTCATATCCCTTGACCATTTATCTATTGAAGAGTGGCTTGAATTCTTATATATATGAGACAATTCTCCATATATTTTAGAAATGAGACCTTTATCAGAATCATTAAATGTAAAGATGATTTCCCAATTTAATACTTCCCTCCTAATCTTGTCTGCATTAGTTTTATTTGTACAGAAACTTTTTAACAATATAGTCAAAATTATCTATCTGGTATTCAGTTAAGAGTTCCAAATCTTCTTTGGACATAAATTTATTCCATCTCCACAGGTCTGAGAGGTAAACTATCCTACATTCCTCCAATTTGCTTATGCCACTCTTTATATCTAAATCATGAACCCATTTAGATCTTATCTTGGTATGTAGTGTTAGGTGTGGGTCGAGCCCTAATTTCTTCCATACTAGTTTCCAATTTTCCCAGCAGTTTTTGTGGAATAGTGAGTACTTATCCCAAAAGCTAGGATCTTTCGGTTTATCAAACACTAAATTGCTATAATTATTGCCTAATTTATCCTGAAATCCTATCCTATGCCACTGATTGACTATTCTGTTTCTCAGCCAGTACCAAATGGTTTTGATGACGGCTGCTTTATAATATAGTTTTAGATCTGATACACCAAGGCTACCTTTATCAACCTTTTTTCTCTTCCCATTAATTCCCTTGAAATTCTTGACCTTTTGTTCTTCCAAATGAACTTTGCTGTTTTGTCTAGAACTGTAAAATAATTTCTTGGGAGTTTGATTGGTATGGCACTAAATAAGTTAGTTAGTTTGGGTAGTATTGTCATTTTTATTATATTCGCTCGGCCTAACCATGAGCACTTAATGTTTTTCCAATTGACTAGGTCTGATTTTATTTGTGTGGCAAGTGTTTTGTAGTTTAGTTCGTATAGTTTCTGACTTTTCCTTGGCAGATTGATTCCCAAATATTTTATGCTATCAACAGTTATTTTGAATAGAATTTCTTTTTGTATCTCTTGCTGCTGAACTTTGTTGGTAATATATAAAAATGCTGATGATTTATGTGGATTTATTTTGTATTGGCTGGGGCTATGGGGAAAGAAGCATATATGGTTCAGGAATAGTCTCTGATAGGTCTGTCTTGAGGGTAGAACAGCAGTAATAAAGGCAAAAAATGCTTGAGGGGAATGTAGAAGTGAGTGGCTTAGCTCCATTTGGGCATAGTCTTTGGTGGCCTGATTTACAGTACAGAGCAGCAGCATTCCAAATTGGACTTGAGTCTGAAGTACTCACAGGATAATTAGGTGGAGTTCTGCAATGCAAAACTATCATTTGGGAGAAAGGGGGTTTGATATATAGATTTCAAATATCTGTATGGAGATGCGAATCTCTATAAATCCATGATGAATGCATAAGAATGTAGAAAAGAAAGAACTGGAGGACATCTTGTCATAGGTTGGAGTCACATTACTTGGAAATACAGAAATGATTTGTCTCTCCAAATAAAAAGTTATTCCTAAGCATCATCAAAATATCATTAAAAAGGAAAATGAAGTGAATCCATAAGTCAGCAAAGGATAGAGCATAACTGACCTGGTCCAAAGATGATTCATTTTAGGATCATGGATTTAGAATAGAAAGGCCCCTTTGAGCTCATTTAGTGCAATCCCTGTCTCACTTTAGTAAGGAATACAGTGAGACCCCCAAGGATCACAGAGATGGTGAGTGGAGGAGCTATGATGTGAATTCTGGTCCTAATCCCAAAGGCCATGATACCACTTGGCCTCTTTCTGTTCAATTAATGTTTAGAATTTCCAAATTGTATGACTCAGCACCTTCTATCCCTTTTTCTGTAAGCCTTGTCATCATCAATTACTATAAAAACTGAAAGCAATTTTGCCTTTTATTCCCCATATGTTCTGGCCAAAGAATTCATCTCTAAGTTTTCAGGCTACTACTAAAGTGGCTCTCTGTAAAGTCTGGTTCCCTGACAGGCAGTAATTTATAAGCAGTTTCTGACTTGTAAAAACATAAAAGTATTTTTTAGCACAAGGAGAACCTCCCAAAGCTTCTAAGAAGCTAGCAGCAGCTCCATGCCATAAAGGGGCATCAGAGTTGGATAGAGGAGTAAGAGAAATATTAGAGATAAACAAACAATACAGAAAGAGATATAAGCAATAATTGGGCCTTTTTCCTCAAAGGGATCCATGGACACAAAGTTCTTTCTGGAGGGGAATTTCATTATATAACCAAATACAAATTGGTGGGAATTCTATTTCTTCATGGAGTGACCAGAGTTTGGCCTTCCTATGTGAGGTTATTAAGGTGGACATTTCATAAACAAAAAAATTTTATTAGCTAATAAATTTGTGAAAATCAGATTATTGTGTCCATTGGCAATTTCTTCTAGCAAGGATTTCCTGTTTTGGGGCGCTGACATTTGAAGGAGACTAATAATATAATTACAATAACAACCACAATAATAAGATTGTTACAAACAATGAGCTTACAATAAATCTGACTGGTAATGGCATTTTTTTTTTTTTTTTATATCTGGACTATCCTAAGCAATTAACTCACGGCTAGGATTTATATTCCAAATTTACTTCTTGACAAATTTCATCAACTTTTCTAATGTAAGGAATATACTATTTGTGCAAGATTCCAAATCTTTCAAGCTCAAAAGGGCTAATCTTCCAAAACTCAAGGGGTCAAAACTTATAAGTTTTACTTTAAAAATTGTAAACATGGGGCAGCTAGATGGTAAAGTGAATAGAGTGCTGGTCCTGAAGTCAGGAGGACCTGAGTTAAAAACCACTCTGAGACACTGTCTAGCTGTGTGATCCTGGACAAGTCACAAGCCTGTAGAGATGAGAAAAATCTTTATAGGTCAGCAAAATAGATAATCAAATGACTAAATACTAATTATTACTACCAAGGAGTTTCACAAAGAGAAATTCTAAGCCCCAATTCATAGCCTCTAGACTGCTTGTCTAGTTTCTTTGTACAGTTCAAGTAAAATCAACTTTATAATGATAAACTGTACAGAAATGAAAATGACAGACCATAAGTAGCAAAACTAGGGGGGAAAAAAGGAAGAAAATGGAGTATCAATAATCTTCAAATATACATCTTCAATTTTTCAGTATCTTTAAATTTTTTTTTGAAGATATGCAATGTGGTACAGATTTGAAGTCAAGAGAAAATTGGGTTTGTATTCTACCTTATTAGCTATGTGACATTTATTTAACCTTTGAGGTTAGTTCTGTTTCTTCATTTGTAAAATGAGGATAATACCTTTAGTGCCTACCTGATAAGGAATAAATAAATGAAGAAAGGAATCAGCAGTTATTAAGAGCTTATAATGTTCAAGGAATTGTGCTAAGTAGGCTTACAAATAGAACAATATTCCAGCCATTGGGCTAAATGCTGAGGATAGGCAAAAAAATAGTCACTGGCTCAAGGAGCTCACAAGGAATTAATAATGGAGGAAAAATACACACGAAAGGTTTGCAAAATTTTGGCTTCAAGATATGTTAAGTTCCTCTGGTTCTCAGGATGCATATGATAATGCTTCCTCTTTAAATGTCATCTTCAGAGATAAAATCTTATCAGTTCATAATGTTAAGCAAAAGACTTTGGTGACAAGAACTTTCTTTTCGGAATCTTCAACAGATGTGGCTACAGAACCAGCAGTAGTTGTCAGATGGCATTTCCACAGGATTTGCTTCACAGGAGAATTGTTGAGGGCTCCAAGCTGGAACCATTGTCATTCCTGGGCTGTCTCCTTACATAAATGGAGGTGATGGTTTGACTTGCTCAGCATGTGTTGGCTCCCATCTCTCAGAATGCTGGTACCTTTGTATTTCAGGTAGGTTGGCTTTCCCATATCTTGATTGGTAATGAGTTGGCAACTAGTGATTATGGATGGTATCTTCTCTATGAGTTTCCTGCCTAGAAGATAGCTCTGAGAGACTGGACAGAAGCTGGACCAGGGGTCACTCTGGGGCTCCCGTTGATAGCCATTGATCAGCAGACGTTGCTGGGAGGAGGAACTCCTTTCCAGTGATTATCCTTGAATGACAGTTGCAGGGGCAGGTCTGGAAACAGTATTAGTTTAGGAGACATTGTTATTGCCAAGGCTCTTGGACTCAAGGCCCTTCACTGAGTGTCTCTATCAGGGATTGAGGAGATAATGGTAATAGTGACCTTACTTAACTGGCACACAATGCCTTGTCTATCTCTCGGTGTTCCTTGATACTATACTTCAGCTAGCTTGCCTATTTACCTCTATGAACTAATTTATGCAATGAATTTTAAAATTATATTACTCAACTTTGAAGATATAATACCTTTTATATGCATTGCTTGCTATATGTGCTTGAAGGGTGGGGCACACAATGATTAAAAAAAACTTGGCCCAATTTCTTTGTTCTAGTTTTCTTCTTTTCATATTCCATCTTTTTGATGGAACCTGGATTTTTGTAGAAGATAAAAGGGGATTCTGAAGGACAAAGGAGATTAGGCAAGGAGGAGGAAGAGGTCTAAGGCTAAATTAAATAGATATCAAGATGTGAGAAAAGGGGAGCAGAAATTTGTTAGGCAATAAGATAGGGCAAATGTCTGGATGCCAGAAACTCCCTCATTTTTAACGTTTTTCCCCTTAGTAAATGTTTGTTAATTGAGCACTGAACCAGGAGTTCTTCACTTAATCAATGGTGTGAATCTAACTTCTGTCTGCCTCAGTTGTAAAGCTTGTAAAACAAGGATAATCCTCCTTCCCAGGATTATTGTGAGCATAAAGTAAGTTAATATTTGCAAAGTGAAAAATTATATGTTGGGGCAGCTAGATGATGCAGTGGATAGAATTACTGGCCCTGAAATCAGGGGGACCTGAATTAATATTCGGCATTAAACGCTCAGTACTTTCTAGTTGTGTGACCCCTAGGCAAGTCACTTAATCCCAATTGCCTCACCAAAACAAACAAGAACCACAACACTGTATAAATACTATTATTATGTTTATTTGGGTATGTTTATTCTTCCAACCTTTCACAACCTAGCCCCAAGCTATCTTTCTAGGCTCCTAGTACATTACACTACTCAGAGAAATTAGATCAAACAGACCTTTGTTTTTCACAGAGTGGCACCCATTTTCTCAGTCACTATGCATAAGCTATCCTACATGCCTAAAAGGTATATTCTCACTTCCACCTCACAGCCTCCCCTCTTTTCAACATATAATGTAAACACTACCTTCTCTATGAAGGCTGTCCTTCACAACTAGGAAGTGTTTATTTTCTTAACATCCATGTATTGAAGTACTCAGTAGCTGGGTGCAATTGGTATATAGGGACTAGAACACTGATGGAATTATTCCCTGGTGCAGGCAGGAAAGAGTTCTGATAGAGATCAGTTTAGCCTTGCAGTTGTAACTTCTGAGAGGTTATTCAGTCAGAAATCCAAGTTATAACCTCTTTGGATCAGTTCACACAGCATTCTGCCTCATGGTGCCTTTCCCTTCAATCTTAAGTTGTCTGCTGTCTTTCTCCTGTCAGCTAGGGGCATACTCCACTCTCAGTGAATGTTCCCTTTCTCCTAGTTCATGGCAAGTTCCACTAAGGAATTTGCCCTTTCTCTATCATTAATTGTTAAAACTCCTTTCCTTGCTAAGTGGCTCTCCCAACTCTACTTCATTTGTACCACTCCTAATTTTTATTGTAGCTCTTCTTTTTGTCTGTAACTTCTAAATAAATTCACCTTTTGCCAAAGAGAATGGACATTATGAATTCTTCACATAATTGAACCCCAACATTTGGTGCTTTCCTAAATTACATCATTTGGTGCCTCAACCACATCATCTATATTCCCCCAGCATTAAGCACAGTAGCTGAACATAGAATCTGTTATTTTACTTTCATATTTCACACATCTGATCCCTTCTCTGCATTCACACAGTTGCCTCCTTATTTCAGACCTTCAGTATTTTTTGCCTAAATTACTAAAATAGCCTTTAAAATGTTTTCTGAGAACCCAATCTCTCACCATGCCAGTCAATCCCTAGGCAGTGAATGACAAAATAACTTCCTTCAGCACATGTCTGACCATGTGATTTTGTTATTCAACCAAATTAAGAAGTTTCCCAAGGCCTCTAGGATAAAATATGAACTCTTCTGTTTATATTTTAGAGTTTTATATGACCTGACCCCAACCTATCTTTTCAGTCTAGTTGAACATTTTCCCCTCTTGTATCCTGTAATACATCCAAATTGTTTCTCTCTGTTTGGTATTCAGGTCATTCCATTTCCCTCTTCCCTGCCTGGAACATACATCTTCCTTACTGCCACTTCAGAAGGCTACCTGTCTTTTTGCAAAGCAATAGGGATTAAGTGACTTGCCCAGGGTCACACATCTAGTACTTGTCAACTGTCTGAGGCCCAATTTGAATTCAGGTCTTCCTGACTCCATGGTCAGCACTCAATCCACTGAACCACTTAGCTTCCCTGGCCCCTGTCTTTTAAAAAAAATGCAACACAGGCACCATAAAGTATTTTCTGAACCCCTATTAATGAGTACCCTCTTAAATTATCTTCTATTTAACTACTTTGTGTATATGTGTTTATTAGCTTTGTATTTGTCATATGTACTTTTTTGTATAAATTATCTTCTACATTAAAAAAAAAAGAATGTTAATGCTTCCTGACTCTAAGCCAATACAACACTGTAAAATTTCTTTTATGAAAAAGGTTTGTGAATTTTACCCTATAATTAATTACAACTCTAATTATCAAAATGTTTTCGGAACCCCTTTTTGAAAATCTTTCTCTGCTTGAAAATGTTGCACTTTGCTGACCGGAATTCTTTTCACTGGGAATTCTTCATAAAATAATTCTTTGAAGGGGTAGCTAGGTGGCACAGTGGATAGAGCACCAGCCCTGAAGTCAGCAGGACCTAAATTCAGATCTGGTTTCAGGAACTTAATACTTCCTCCCAGCTGTGTGACCCTGGGCAAGTCATTTAACCCCAATTCCCTCAACAAAATAATAATAATTCTTTGAAAGCTTCTATGTTTTAAAAATGTCATTCCTCTGCCTTCAAAAAGAATGCTTACTTTTGTTCGAAAACAAGACTCCAGGAATCAAGTCTGTCTCTTAGTTTTAAGGATGTGTGTATATCATTTGGTCAACTGACCTATTTTTCATTATTTGAATCAAGAAATTTGACGGAAAACTGAATGGTGCTTTCTGACAATCACTGTTTCTTTTCTTTTTTTAAATTAAAGCTTTTTATTTGTATAACATACATATGGGTAGTTCTTCAACACTGACCATTACAAAGCTTTCCGTTACAAATTTTCCCCCCTAATCCCCTTCCCAACTCCTCCCCTACATGGCAGGAAGTTCACTACATGCTAATTAAATTAAAATATTCGATAAGTCAAATATATGTATACATATTTCCATACTTATGCATACTTATACCGTGCAAGAACAATCGTATCTACATGAACAAAAAAATCTGAAAAAGGAAACACAATGTAAGCAATCGTCGATATAGAGCATGAAAATGATATGTTGTAGTCCACATCTCATACCCCTCTCTCTGGGTGCATATGGCCTTCTTTACTGAACAACTGGAACTGGTTTGAAACATTTCATTGTTGAAGAGAGCCATGTCCATCAGAATTGATCATCATAGAGTCTTGTTGTTGCCATGCATAATGATCTCCTGGTTCTGCTCATTTAGCTCAGCATCAGTTCATGCAAGTCTCTCCAGGCCTCTCTGAAATCGTCCTGCTAATTTTAGAAATGAGGCCTTTATCAGAACGCTTAAATGTAAAGATGATTTCCCAATTTGTTGCTTCCTTCCTAACCTTGTCTGCGTTAGTTTTTTTTTTTAGGTCTTGTACAAACAAAACCTTTTTAACTTAATATAGTCAAAATTATCTATCTGGTGTTCAGTTAAGAGTCCCAGAACTTCTTTGGACATAAATTTATTCCATCTCCACAGGAGATAATATCACTCTTTATATCTAGATCATGAACCAATTTAGATCTTATATTGGTATGTGGTGTTAAGTGTGGGTCAAGCCCGAATTTCTTCCATACTCGTTTCCAATTTTCCTAGCAGTTTTTGCCAAATAGTGAGTACTTATCCCAAAAGCTGGGGTCTTTGGGTTTATCAAACACTATTCCTTAGCCAGTACCAAATGGTTTTGATGACTGCAGGATTACAATATAGTTTTAGATCTAGTAAAGCAAGGCCACCTTCATCAGCCTTTTTTTTTCCCCCCATTAATTCCCTTGAAATTCTTGACCTTTTGTTCTTCCAAATGAACTTTGCTACTGTTTTGTCTAGAACTGTAAAATAATTTCTTGGGAGTTTGATCGGTATGGTACTAAATAAGTAAATTAGTTTGGGTAGTATTGTCATTTTTATTATATTCGCTCGGCCTAACCATGAACATATGTTTTTCCAATTGACTAGGTCTGATTTTATTTGTGTGGCAAGTGTTTTGTAGTTTAGTTCGTATAGTTTCAGACTTTTCCTTGGCAGATTGATTCCCAAATATTTTATACTATCAACAGTTATTTTGAATGGAATTTCTTTTTTATCTCTTGCTGCTGAACTTTGTTGGTAATATATAAAAATGCTGATGATTTATGTGGATTTATTTTGTATCCTGCAACAATGCTAAAGTTATCAATCATTTCTAGTAGTTTTTTAGTTGAGTCTCTAGGGTTCTCTAAGTATACCATCATGCCATCTGCAAAGAGTGATAATTTGGTTTCCTCTTGACCTACTCTAATTCCTTTTATCTCTTTTTCTTCTCTTACTGCCAAAACTAACATTTCTAATACAATATTAAATAGTGATGATGACAGTGGGCAGCCTTGTTTCACTCCTGATCTTATTGGGAATGGTTCTAGTTTGTCTCTATTCATTAGGGAAATTGGTCTGTAGTTTTCTTTCTTGATTTTCACCCTACCTGGTTTAGCTATTAGCACCATATCGGTATCATAGAAGGAATTTGGAAGTATACCTTCTTCCCCTATTTTTTCAAATAGTTTATATAGTATTGGAATTAATTGATCTTTGAATATTTTATAGCATTCACATGTAAACCCATCTGGCCCTGGAGGTTTTTTCTTAGGGAGTTGGTTAATAGCTTGTTCTATTTCTTTTTCTAAAATGGGGCTATTTAAATAATTTATTTCCTCTTCTGTTAACCTGGGCAATCTATATTTTTGTAGATAATCATCCATTTCATTTAGATTATCTAAATACTGGCATAAAGTTGGGCAAAAGTAACTCCTAATTATTACTCTAATTTCCTCTTCATTGGAGGAAAGTTCTCCCTTATCATTTTTGAGACTAACT
>JAJPUD010001145.1:29718-75518 GCA_023553655.1 Myrmecobius fasciatus
GAATTATACCCCCAATCTTTAAGTATCCCCATAGTAGAAATAAAGTTCTCAAGAGTCCTTTCCTTTTTACCTTTTTATGCTTCTCTTGAGTTCTGTGTTTGGAGGTCAATTTTTTGGTTCAGATCCGGCCTTTTCATTAGAAATAGGTGAAAATTCACCTATATCATTAAATGACCATCTTCTTCCCTGGAGGATAATGCTCATTCTAGCTAGATAGGTTATTCTTCACTGTAATCCAAGTTCCTTTGCCTTTTGGAATATCTGGTTCTAGGCCCTTCGATCTTTCAATGTGGAAGCTGACAGATCTTGTGTGATTTTAATTACAGTTCCTCAGTATTTGAATTGTTTCTTTCCAGCTGCTAGCAGTATCTTTTCCTTGGTGTGATAGTCCTGAAATTTAGCCACGCTATTCCTTGGGGTTTTAATTTTGGGGTCTCTTTCAGGAGGTGATTGGTGAATTCTTTCAATCGTGATTTTGTCTTCTGATTCTACAACCTCAGGGCAGTTTTCTTTCAGGATTTCCTGGAAGATAGTGTTTAGATTCTTTTTTTTCATCATGGCTTTCAGGAAGTCCAATAATGCTTAGATTGTCTCTCGAAGATCTATTTTCCAAGTCAGTTGTTTTTCCTAGGAGATATTTCATATTTTCTTCTATTTTTTCATTTTTTTGTTGTTTTTGTTTGACTGATTCTTGAAGTCTTATTGAGTCATTCACTTCCATTTGTTCAATTCTTATTTTTAATGTGTTGTTTTCTTCATTTACCTTCTTTTAGCTCCTTTTGTAACTGGCCAATTTGTTCATTGCATACTTTTTCCACTTCACCAATTTTGTTTTTCAGTAAATTGGTGTCTTTATCATATCTCTTTTGGAGGGCTTCTTGTACTGATCTCAGTTTATTTCCCCATTTATCATCTAGCTCTCTTTTCAGATTCTTTATGCAATCTTCCAGGAAGGCCTTGTGAAAGGGGGACCAGGTTATATCTCCCTTGATGGCTTCCTCTGGAGTTCCTTTGCCTATAGGAACTTCAGGATCTGGGGGTCTGCCCTTCTTTCTCTCCATAAAAGCTGTCTATAGTGAGAGCTCTCTTCTATTTCTTACTTATTTATTTTTTTTTTTAGAAAGCTTGGGGTCTGTTTAAAGCTAGAAGTAGCAGCTGTAGTAGTTTACCCTGGGGCAATTCCGCTAATTAACTTCTGGTGCTGGGCCGGTGGGGCTAGGATTTTGCCCAATTTACTCCTTATAAAAGGCAAATCTGCCAAAACACCTGTCCCCAATCAGGGCCTCAGACACACTCCCCAGGTCTTTGGAGTTTCTGCCACGCTGAGCTGAGTCCCACCCAGTTCTCTGCCCTCTGTTCTGGAGCTACACCGAGCTTACCTCGTTGCCCGACTGAAACAGACCTGTTACGAAGTTCTTCAAAGGTAACTTCTGCAAGCAGTGTTTCATAGTCCAAATATTTCTGGATTCGTTGACTTAAAGATCAGTTCACAGGCTTATTTTATTGTTGATTTGAGAGAAGGTCAGAGGAGGATACAAAGAGTCACTTCTTCACTCTGCCATCTTGGCTCCACCCCCATCACTGACTGTTTCTTAAAAGTTTCTTTTCCTCTCTAGTTCTAGAGTTTTTGATAACATACATGGAAGACTTGAACAAAAGGTTTCTTCCTGTTGAATTTTTTTTTACTTGTAAGCATTATTATTTTGGGCAATTTGCCTTCAACGATGATTACTTTTTCATGTACTGCTATCAAAATTTTTAGGCTATATTCTGAGCTTATATACTGCCCTCTGGGCAGTTGCTCTCCAGAATGGCTGGATCAGTTCACAGTTCCACCCACAATGTATGTGTCCCAGTTTTCTCACACCCCTTCCAACATTCGTCATTATCTTTTCCTGTCATCTCGGCCAATCTGAGGTGTCTAGTGATATCTCAGAGTTGTCTTAATTTGTATTTCTCTGATCAATAGTGATTTAGATCACCTTTTCATATGACTAGAAAATAGTTTCAATTTCTTCATCTGAAAGTTGTCTGTTCATATCCTCTGACCATTTATCAATTGGAAAATGGTCTGAATTCTCATAAATTTGAATTAATTCTTTGTAATTTTTAGAAATGAAGCCTTTATCAGAACCTTTGAATATAAAATCCCCTCCCCCCCGAGTATTGCCTCCCTTAATTCTTGCCTGCATTGGTTTTGTTTGTACAAAAACTTTCTAATTTAATATAATGAAAGTTATTCATTATGCATTCCATAATATATTCCAATTGTTCTTTGGCCACAAATTCCTTCCTTCTCCACAGATCTGAGAAGTAGACTACCCTTTGTTGTTCTAATTTACTTATAATATCACTCTTTATGTCTAGATCATGAACCCATTTTGACCATATTTTGGTATAGGGTTAGGTGTAGGTCAATGTGTAGTTTCTGCCATATTAATTTCCAGTTTTCCCAGTAATTTTTGCCAAATACTGAGTTCTTATCCCAGAAGCTGGGATCTTTGGGTTTATCAAACACTAGATTACTATAGTTATTGACTATTGTGTCTTGTGAACCTAACCTATTCCACTGATCAACTAATTATTTCTTAGCCAGTACCAAATGGTTTGGATGACCTGTTTTATGATATAGTTTTAGGTCTGATATAGCTAGGCCACCTTCATTTGCATTTTTCATTAATTCCCTTGAAATTCTTGATCTTTTTTCCTCCAGATGAACTTTGTTATTTTTTTTTTCTAGCTCTGTAAAATAATATCTTGAGAGTTTGATTGGTACAACAGTGAATAACTAAATTTTGGGAGTATTGTCATTTTTATTATATTTGCTCAGGAAAATTTGGTATTTTCCCAATTGAATAGATCTGACTTTATTTGTGTGGAAAGTGTTTCTATTTTATATTGTCTACAGTTATTTATTTCTCTTTGTATTTCAGTGTTGCTGGACTTTGTTGGTAACATATAAAAATGCTGATGATTTACGTGGATTTATTTTGTATCCTGCAACTTTGCTAAGTTGTGAATTGTTTCTACTAGTTTCTTAGTTGATTCTCTAGGATCCTCTAAGTCTACCATTATGTCATCTGCAAAGAGTGAAAATTTGGTTTCCTACTCCAATTTTTCTTCTCTTATTGCCAAAGCTAACATTCCTAATACAATACTGAATAGTAATGGTGATAGTGGGCAACCTTGTTTTACCCCTGATCTTATTGGGAATGGTTCTAGTTTATTTCCATTACATATGATGCTTGCTGATGGCTTTAAATTGATGTTATTGATCATTTTAAGGAAAACTCCATTTATTCCTATGCCCTCTCCTGTTTTTAATAGCAATGGGTATTAGATTTTGTCAAATGCTTTTTCTGTATCTATTGAGATAATCATATGATTTGTTAGTTATTGATACAGTCAATTATGCTAATAGTTTTCCTAATATCAAACCTAAAATTGAGCTCCACATTCTTGGTACAAATCCTATTTGGTCATGGTGCATTATCTTGATGATAATTTGCTGCAATCCCTTTGCTAATATTTTATTTAAGCTTTTTGCATCAATATTCATTAGGAAAATAGGTCTACTTAGTTTAGACACTGTGACCGTGTCATAAAAAGAATTTGGTAGGAGTCCTTCTTTCCCTATTTTCCCAAAAAGTTTGCCTAATGTTGGAATTAACTGTTCTTTAAATGTCTGGTAGAATTCACATGTAAATCCACCTGGCTCTGGACATTTTTTCTTAGGGAAGTGATTAATAGCTTGTTCCAATTTATTTTTCTAAAATGGAACTATTTAAGTAATTTATTTCCTCCTGTTAATCTGGAACATCTATCTATTTGTATTTCTGTAAGAACTGCTTTGGCTGCAACCCATTTATTGGCATGCAGTTGGGCAAAATAGCTCTATTTTCCTCTTCATTGATGGAAACTTCATCCCTTTCATTTTTAATACAGAAAATTTGATTTTCTTTTCCTCAAATTAAATAAAATTTATCTAATTTGTTCATTTTTTCATAAAACTAATTCTTTTGTTTATTAGTTCAATAATTTTCTTACTTTCAATTTTATTATTCTTCCTCTTTTAATACAGAATTTCAAATTTGATATTTAATTGGTTTTTTTTTTTTTGTTCTTTTTTATTTGCATGCCCAATTCATTGATCTTCTCTTTCTCAATTTAATGCAAATAAGCACTTAGAGATATGACTTCCTGTAAGAACTGCTTTGGCTGCAACCCATCAATTTTGGTAGGTTGTCTCATTATTGACATTCTCTTGAATTCAATTATCAATTGTGTTTATCATCCCTTCATTCTTTAGGATCAGATTATTTAATTTCCAATTAATTTTTTGGTCTATTTTTTCCCCTGGCCCTTTATTACATAAGATTCACTGCATTACATCTGAAAAAGATTCATTTATTATTTCTGCCTTTTTGCATTTGATTTTGAGGTTTTCATGCCCTAATACACAGCCAATTTTTGTAGGAGGAATAATTCTTTCTAAGAGCTTGGCAGTGAAAGGGTACAAGCAAAAATTGGGATCTGTATCTTGCTTTACTGACATGACTAACTCCAAAATAAAAAACTGGTCTCATTAAAGTTAAAGTGAGAAGTTATAGTTTCCTTTCCATTAGTAGTTTTAAATCCTCTCTATTTTTGTTTTTGTTTCTAGGCTGATGAAATCCTATTTTGGGCTAATAATAACAATGATCTGAGTCAGGGCTGATTAATTTACTTATGCTTCATCTTCTATTAGTTACAACTAATAGAAACTTGCTACTGTGCTTAAAGAAACTTAAAAGACTTCAAGTTTTAGAAAAGGGGGTACTTATTTTCTTAAAAGAATCTCCTTGTAGACACATGTCTGTTAATTCTAGGAAATTTCTTGAATTATTTCTTTATCATTGCCCTTCAGAGTGCTAATTAGCTAAATTATAAAGCTTGAGTAAGGACAATAGATTGAAGAGCAGATTAATTCAAATGAAGTGTTTTTCTTTTTTAAGGGTGGAGGGATAATAGGGAAGGGAAGAGGGAAGACTAGGCCTTCTTATCTTGTCTAGGCTGGAAATGCATCAGCCAAATTCGTATGAGCCTGATTACCAAGACTAAAGGGAATAGAAACTTACTGTTTTTTTGACTTTAGTTGGTTTTTCTCTTCTTTAGATGTACCTCCATTTGCAGAGGCTTACCATACTGGTACTAGGGTACTAGACTTAGTGTGGACACCCAATCTATTTCAACCTTTTTAGAGATCAAACTCTGGAACCTAAGCATCACCAACTTTAGTCTCCCAATTACAACTTGGGACAGATGAAGATTTTTTTTTTTTATTAAAGCTTTTTATTTGGAAAACATATGCATGGGTAATATTTCCACACTGACCCCTGCAAAGCCTTCTGTTCCAAATTTTTCTCTTCTTCCCCCCAACCATTCCCCTAGATGACAAGTAGTCCAATACATGATAACTATGTTAAAATATATGACTTTTTTTTTTTAAAAGATAAAGGTCAATCTAAATCTGTCTGCATCCATCAAGAAATGATTTAGTAGATCAGTAGTAGAACAGAGAAAGGGATTTGTTGAAGGAATAAGCTATTGGTGGAGAAGGAAAGACAGGACACAACTACCTCTTTCTTATAAACACAAGTCAAGAAGAGGGATTATAAACTGGTAGAGGGGTTTTGAACTGTGGAATAGAGGAGGTAGGTAGATTTTCTTTAAAGTTGTAGGGAAGTTGGGGGCAGGTAGGTGGTTCAGTCAAATATATTCAATTATATTCTTACAGGTATGAGTTAAAAGTTGTTACAGCAGCAGCATGAAGGATAGATTGTGATAGAGAAGAAGTTTAGGATTGAATTGCACTTTTTCAAGGGGATACTAATGAACAATAGGGTAGTGACAGTGAGAATGGAGAAGAAGGGATAGAAATAAAGGCTATTGTGGAGATAGAATCAAAAAGAAGTACTTGATAACTTCTGATTGTCCTCTTAATCACTGCAAAGTTTTTCTTTTGAGAAATTGTATCCTTGAGGCAGCTAAATGGTGCAGTGGATAGAGCACCAGCCCTGTATTCAGGAGGACCTGAGTTCTTAGACACAACACTTCCTAACTGTGTGACCCTGGACAAGTCACTTAACCTCAATTGCCTCAGGGGGAAAAAAGTTGTAGGGAAATTGTATGTTTAGAGAAACGGAGTTGGCATGGCACTAAGAACCTGAGGAAGGTACCAGTTAAGGGAAGTGGAATAGTCAAACCAATAAGAATAAAATGCAAATGAACTGGATCTGAGTGAGCGATAGTAAGGTCATTAGTTCTTCACCAGAACCATCTTGGGTTTAGTGACAAGATAGAGATCACAAAGACTGAAGATGGACCTGGATGCAGTGAGAGACTTGGCCTTTTTAATGCTAAGGTCCTTAACAGGTCTCATTTTGACTGAGGCAATGCCGATTTGGTGAATAAGGCTAGATAAAGAATAGTCAAAAATAAAGAGACAAATAGGTTTTATCTTTCTGAGTTCAAATCTGACCTCAGAAATTTACTAGCTCTGTGATCATGGGCGAGCCACTTAACCCTGTTTGTCTCAGTTTCCCCATCTGTCAGATGAGCTGGAGAAGAAAATGGTAAACAACTCCAGCATCCTTATCAAGAAAATCCCAACATGGGTCACAGTCAGACATGACTTACTTAACAATTTGTAGCATGTCTGATTTCCTCCAGGAACATTAATTCCAGCAGAGTACATGGATGGTAGAGGTGAACCAAAGTTTAAGACTCACATGAATGACATTATCATGTAGATATAGCACAAAAAGTAAAGCAGTTAAAAACAAAGGACATGTTACAGGTGAATTAATCAAATTGAGGAGGTCATGATTTAAGGGAAGAAAATGAGGACAAATGAGAGATAAGTCAACTGAAATAAAAGATTGGAGGAATCAATGGTTATAACGAAGATGAAGAATGTTTTTCTATTGAGGAGGGATACAGAGAAAGACAACAGATTATTACTAAAGAGTTCAAAATCAGAGATGTGTGGCGAGGTACAGTGAAGTAAGACACTGTTAAGACAGAAGTTGGAGGTTAATAAGCCAGGGATGTTAAGAGTTTATTAGAAATAGTGATTTGTATATTGATATTTCCAAATGAGTGTAGGGGCTTTTAGAATAGAAACACTATAATCCATATACTCAACTCCTTGAGAAAGGAAGACAAGTGACAAGGAAGCAAGTAAATAATTGTAGTGATGATATGGATGGATGTAGTAAACAGGAGGCAAGACTGCTGAGTGATGCTAATGAGGCTGGAAATGTCAATGAGGAGCAAAGAATATGCCAGCTTCTAAGTGTGGTGGAAGAAATGAGAGAAAGATTAAAAATCCTGGAAAGGGTGGCCAGAGAGGCAATGTTATTTGAAGTCAAGTTTTTGTGAATGCATGAAGATATAAATTATGAAAGGAAGTTTGTTTTAGATGATAAAATAAAAAAAGAGGGAAGAAAAAGTAACGGGGAATAACACAGTTGAATAGGATGGAGGAAAAACAAGCATAACCATTTTTTAAGTGTCTACTATGTGCCAGCCTCTGTGCTAAGTACTTCATAAATAATATTTAATTTTATCACAAAAACCCTGGAAATAGGTGCTTTTATCACCCCCATTCTATAGTTGAGGGAAGTGAACTAAATAGGTTAAATGACTTACCCAGGGTCACACACACACACAGCATCTGAACTTAGGTTTTCCCCACCCTAAATCCAGTGCTTCATCTACTGTATCACCTGCTTCTGGAGGGAGAATATAGGTAAAACTTTCAGAATAGCTTTTCATATCAGCAAATTGCTGTTCAGAATAACAGGGATTAGGAGAGCTGGAGGTATTATTTTCTTAGTCATGTGAGTAGAGAAATATGAATTGCTTGTGGTCTCTGCCCTTTAAGGTTCATTTTTCATAGTACAGGAAGGCTAGGGGTGTTTTTGGCAGAGAATATGATTTGGTTGTCTGGGTCTTGAGGTATGAGACATTTGATGTCAGGTCCATAGATACAATTTAAGATGGTAAGGAATAAGACAGTATCTCAAGACAGTTTTATAACTCAGTTCCTCTTGGGGAGCCCATGCTTGAAACAGGCCTTTGGCTCCTGCTCTTGCTTCTCTCTTTTCTCCATTTGTCACACACCTGTGACAATTCTTCTTTCCCTTATGTTTCTCTCACCCAGGGCTTTCATGTTTCTTCACTGCACTCATATATATATATTTTAAAGAAAATATCGTCATAGTTTCCCCAATCACTCATCAGAATTTGTGTATTTTGTCCTATTAAATTCAACAAGAAAATTTCAAAAGTGACTTGCCAGGGTCACACAGCTAGGCAGTATTAAGTGTCTGAGGCCAAATTTGAATTCAGGTCCTCTTGACTCCAAGGCTGGAGTTCTATCCACTGTGCCACCTAGCTGCCCCTTGTTTTATGTTCTTGATCTATTAGTTGACAAGTGATTAATATGAAAAACTTCTGCATTGTTTTCATGAATCTTTACTAGATACCACATACACATTTTAATAGAGAACAGAAGCAATTTTTTTGTTTAGTCATTCAATTATGTCTTGATTTTTTGTGATCCCAGGAAACACAGGACAATGGGCCCTACTACCCTCTACTATTGAAGTCTGTCAAGACTTAAATCTAATGGTAGGGATCTCTTGTAACAGGAAAATGAAGGAGATAATTTTAGATGGGTCTACCTACCAATGGAGAGTCATATGTCCTAAGTTCTTATGAGTCCTTTTCCCTCTAATTGATTTCACTGCTTCTACTCAAATGGAGTTAAATAAGATGATCTCTATGTTTTCTAGCTTTTAAATCCAATATTTTTATAGGAGTTGGAAGTTTTAAGTTTCTACAGTTGAAAGGAACCTTGGTGTCCATTGTCAAATCAATACACCAAAGGAATTTCAACCATAAAATAATTTTGCTGAAGATGTCCAAATGTGGAGAAACACATCATAGAGTCCAGTTTACTTATTAGGAAGTTTCCCTTTGAAATGAAGTCTAATGTTGTATCTTCTACCTGCTGCTCCTGATTCCGCTCTCTTGGTCCAAATAGTACAAATCTAACCATTCCTCCACAAGACAAATTCTTCAAATTCTTGAAGAAAAGCCAACATGTCTCCTGATTCTTCTCTTAAGGATACATATTTTTCAACTGATTCTCATGTAATACAGACTCAATGCTCTTTACCATATTGGTCATCCCATTCTGGACCTCTCCTGCTTATCCATGTTTCAATGGAACAAAGTCTGAAGGATTAGAGTACAATGAGACTATTACTTCACTATGCCTTGAAGTTATGCCCCTCTTAATACAGCTCAAGATTCCTTCAGCTTTCTTGGCTGTTTATCTCACTGCTGATTCAAATTGAGCTTGCAATCCTCTGAAATGACCAGGTATTTTTTTCTCCCAAACATCATTTGTCTAGCCATGCTTCATCTGATAACTGTAAAGTAGAGTTTTGGTTCAGTTACAAGACTACTTTTATTCCTACTGAATTTCATTTTATTAGCTCCAGCTACCAAGATTCTTTTGGATCCTATCACTGCCATACAGGATATGTCAACTATTCCTTTCAGTTTTATGGCACCTGCAGATTTGATAAAGATATCAATGTGTTTACACAAATCATGATCAAAATACTGTTCCCCCCAAAAAACAAACAAAAACACCCTAACAGCAAAGGACTAACCAAGCACAGGGGCAGGGGAGGGAGGGAAGGAGGAATATTCTACAGAAAAATCTCCTGTCAAATCGATACTTAACAATTATTACTTTTGAATCAAGCTACCCAATCAGTTACAAATATATTTTAAAGGATTATAGCTCTAATCTATAGTTCTTCAATTCTCCACAGGACTAGTACAAGATTTTATTAAAAGCATTGCTACAATTTAGGTAATCATTATTCACAATATTCTCTTCATTTTTTTTTTTTTACTAGCTTAGATGAGCCTTTCAAAAGAAGGAAAAGAGAATATTTCAGCATCAACTGCTTTTGATGAAACCAGACAGTCTGTGGATTCATTTCCCAATCTAGATGTTTGTCAACCACCTCTTTAATGACTTGTGGCCTACATTTTGCAGGATCTGTTCTCCCTTTTTTGAATATTGAGACATTTATCTTTCTCTAATATTTTGTTATCTTTCCCATTTGCATATTTTAAATATTGCTAACAAGGACTCACTAATTACAAATTTTAGATCTTTTAGGATCCAAGAATATGGCTCATTTGGGTTAGGTGACTTGAATTCAAGAGAAGTCAGGAACTCTCATTAGCTTCGTATTTATCATGGTTTTCAATACTTTGGTTTGTCATTTCCTATGCCCTCCTCATCCCAAATATAAAGGTAATTTTCCTTTCCTTTTTTTTTTTTGCTGAGGCAATTGGAGTTAAGTGACTTGCCCAAGGTCACACAGTCAGGAAAGTGTTAAGTGTCTGAGACCAGATTTGAACTCAGGTTATCCTGACTTCAGGGCTGGTGCTCTATTCACTGCACCACCTAGCTGCCTGATTGCAGCTACAAATATATTGGATAAAAAATATTGGATAGCTTGATTTGGTAGGAGATTTTTCAGTAGAATATTCCTCCTTCCCTCCCTCCCCTGATTAATTTTCCTTTCCAAAGAAAACTGAGGCCCAGCTCACACAAATAAGTAGAAGGTGGGATTAAATTAGTCCAGGTCTCTGAACTCCAGAAAGAGTCTACTTTCTACTATACTCCCTGAATCCTGAGCCAGTTATCTGGTCAAATTTAAATAGAGTATGCAATCTCAGGTTATATGATTTCATAAGCACAGGAACAGTGAAACAGATCAAAGACCCACTACCTAGTACTTAGGTTTTGGGGAGCTGTCTGAAGCACACAAAAATTAAGAGGCTCAAGGCCCCATAGTTAATAGGTATAAGTGGCAGGAT
This sequence comes from Myrmecobius fasciatus, assembly GCA_023553655.1. Taxonomy (NCBI): domain Eukaryota; kingdom Metazoa; phylum Chordata; class Mammalia; order Dasyuromorphia; family Myrmecobiidae; genus Myrmecobius; species Myrmecobius fasciatus. The sequence continues at coordinate 40,675 of JAJPUD010001145.1, forward strand.
TTGTATTCCTGTTATTCAGAATGTAAACCCAATAGTCCATCCACTATCAATCAGTCTTTTTATGACTAAAAACTGGATAAAAGCAATCAAATTCCTTGGAAATATAAAATCACTTCAACCTTTGAACTCTAACCAAACTGGCCCTGCCAAGTTCCCAATCTCAATTAGCAATCAGTATTCAACATATGGGAATATGACCATCACTTAACCATTCTGGTAAACCATACACAGTCTCATTTTCACCTTTTAGTTTTCTTTCAAAACAGATTAAAATGACAAGATCTGCATGAGGTCTTTTTTATGACCTCTCCATTTACTAGTGCCTTCCCCTCCTCTGTATATATTTTCTTTGTACTTAGTTTTTATATTTTTCTCTCTCTGTTCCCTTTCACCAGAATGTGAACTCTTCCAAGGTAGGTACTGTTTTTGCCTTTCTTTGCATCCCAAAACTTAGCACAGTACTTGGTACACAGCAGGCACATACTGAATGCTTGTGGAAGGACAAAAAAATCTTCCCAACTTTACAAATTTAGACAGAATCTCAGAATTTCTGTATCACGGTTATTCATTATATAATTTTCCCATGATTACTACTGAGGAGTCTGAGGCAGGACTACCTATACTCGTGGCCCATTGCTTCTATCTCCATATCCAGCCCTCAGTGCATCATAAAATACCCTTCTACAGCTAGCAATCAGAAGACCTAAGTCGTACCTCTGCCACTGACTAGTGTGCAAATCACTTATTACACATCTTGGTTTCCTCCTCTGTAGAAGGAGGCTAACAATATTTGCACGATTTGCTCTGTGGGGTTGCTTTATGAATCTTTTCTACAAACGAGAGCAGCTGTTATTTACACAACTAAGGGATGGCTCTTCCTTTAACCAACCATCTGTATAATATAAACCCGATTTAACATTGGACGGTCCAAAGACTACAGATATCCTATATGCACGGAGCACAATTCTGAAGAATATACAGCTTTCTTTGCTCTGGAAATGCAGGTGCATGCACAGGGTTGATAATAAAGGTGGAGGAGGAAGACAAAAAGGGTACGAACTTTCGGACAAAAGAAATCCTACTACGGGGAAAGTTAAGAGGGAAGTTTGTAAACCTAAAAATGTAATTATTTTCAATTCAACAATGCATTATTAAGAGGCTATTGATTAAGTACCAGGCACCGTGCCACATACTATTATACAAAAATAAAAGCAAACAGCCCCGGCTCTCCAGCAACTTACATTCTAAAGTGACAATACAACAGCTAACTAGCAAAACTGAAACAAAGTGTTTTGGGGGCAGGGGAAAGCAAAAACTTGAGGTCTGGGAAGAAATGGTAATCAGTAAGGACCTCCAATAAGAAGTGGTATTTGAGTCTTAAAAAGAGAAATAGGGATTCCAAAAACCAAAGGTGAGGAAGGAGATCACGACAGGCATGGGGGACAAGCTGGGCAAAGGCATAGAGGCAAGAGATGGAGAGCTGTGTAAGAGGAATAGCAAGTAGGCCATAGGAAGGGATAAGGCAGAGTAAAGTGAATCGGGTTGGAACAAAGTTATTAAAGGCTTTAAATGCCAAATGTGCGCAGTTTTAATTATTGCCGGCGGGCACCGAGGCCAACGTGAAAGGGCCCAGGCCGAATCCTCTTCCTTCCCTAAAGCGTTTGAGGTGCTCTAGGAAAAAGGAGACGATTTCATCAGTTTCCCAGAGCACTCACGCTGTCTTCCCCAATCCCCTCCAGGGCAGGGCCTGCCGGACCAAACCACGGACTCACCTGAGCTTCACCGCGCGCGACCGGCTCTCCCTCCCGCCTTCGCGCTCTGAGCAGCAGCCGGCGAACTCTCGCGCTTCCCATTCCCCTCCTACCTCCGGCCCGCCTCACCCCGCCCGCTCGAATCCGGAAGCGCCTCAGGGGTTCTCATTCTCCTCACCCCCCCTTCGCCTCTTTCTTACCCGCCTCTATGTCGTCACTTCCGCTGGCGGTGCTTCCCGTGGAAAGTGTGCTGAGTAAACGCCCAGGAGGGGGAGCCGCAGCTGCGGCGGATGAAAACAAAGTCGCCTCTGGGTCGTCGCTGTGGTGATCATTTTCCTCAGCTCCGGGGGTAGTTCGCACTCCGTTTTCCCAGCCTTCTGCTTGCTGTCAGTGTTTCTTTTTCCTGTCTGCTGCAGCGGCGGTTGTCTGGCGTCCGCGGTGAGGGGCGCTTTTTCAGCCTTCGCTGGGCCAGGGCCTACAGCGGCTGGCGGGGAGCACGCCGCGTCCCGGGCCATGGGGACGCCGACCGGCCCCTGAGCGAGGGGAGACGCTAGAGAGAGCCGAGGCGGAGGAAGGGCCTTCTGCACGCTGAGGTCCAGGTCTCGAAGCCGAACCGCCTCTGTGCCCTCTCTTTCCTGTTCTCAGCCAATATTATTCTGGAGCCGGAAAGTTGTTGAGCCCTCAAGGCAGTAGCCACCAGCAGCCAGCCCAGGAGCCATTATGCCTTGGCCCTTTTCAGAGTCCATTAAGAAAAGGGCCTGCAGATACCTACTGCAGAGATACCTTGGTCACTTCCTGCAGGAGAAACTGAGCTTAGAACAGCTCAGTCTGGATCTCTACCAAGGGACTGGATCCCTCTGGCAGGTCCCCTTGGACAAATGGGTAAGAGCCGCTGGCGAACTCTGGTTGACATCGGTTTTTAGTGACATGTTAGGAAATCTTACCCTCCTCTGTTCCTTTCCTTCAGCCCCTAGTGCAGAACTTGGTGCGGCTCTATAGGAATCTGTTAATTTGAAAGCACTTTTCTTGAATAATTTTTCCCTTGTCTTGAACTATTGCTTAAAAATGGAAATCCATAATTGTATATATTCCATTTATTTCATATTGGGATGTATTCTACACGATAGGAACGGTACTTAAGAATTTGGGGGATTAATACTGATAAAATATAAAATTAGGACATTTTGATATTGTTGGGTACAGGGTTATCGTGGGAAAAGGTTTCAAAGATGATGAATTTTCCTTACTTTGTGACTATACTATAGGCAACTAGAAACTTTTTATTTACCCAAGACTAGCCTTATGTTTTTTAGGTATAGGCATTCTTGGCTATTAACAGAATTCTCGACTAGAATTTCTTTTACTGTGATTATTTTTTATGAGACTTGATTATTACTTTCTAGGCCATTTGAGTTCTCTAATTGTGTGAATAAATATAGAGCTCTTTTTTTCAGGATAGACCATAAAAACAAGTGCTGCAGTTTTCGGGCATATTTCAAGCTGTCATCTAAAAGCTTTAGTTTGACCTTTGATTCTTTATATGTACACATGTGTGTACGCACACACATATAAAAACACAGTTTTACTTTTATTTTTTTCTTTGCGAGACAACTAGGGTTAAGTGATTTGCCCAGGGTCACACACTGCTAGGAAGTGTCTGAGCTCGTATTTGAACTTAAGCCCTCCTGATTCCAAGGGTGGAGCTCTATCCCTTGCTCCATTTTAACATGAAGTTCTTTTATACTTAGAGTCATTTGTTATTCAATTGTATTTGACTTTTAGTGATACAATATGGCATTTTCTTAATAAGGGATTTTCTTAATAATTTTCTTTTCCAGTAGCAAACAGGCTAAATGACTTGCTTATTTAGGGTCACACAATTAGTGAGTTTCTGAGTCGGGATTTGAACTCATGTCTTCTTGACACCAAGCTTAGCACTATCTATTGAGACATTTTAGCTGTTTTGTAAGATCTTGTGAGTATGTATTTTCTGCATGTTTTTTAGCTTTAAATGGAAACTTTGGTTTGTCACAAAAGAATACAATAAGCTTTCATCTCATTCCTGATCTCCCCATTTATTATACAAGTTTATTATCTGAAGAAATTTTGGTTCAATGTTTTATAGTTTTTAAATTTGAAAAGCGTTCCTGAATAAATATATTTATTTATTTTTGCTGTGGCAGTTGGGGTTAAGTGACTTGCTCAGGGTCACACAACTAGGATATGTCTGAGGCCAAATTTGAACTCAGATTCTCCTGACTTCAGGGCTGATGCTCTATCCACTGCACCACCTAGCTGCCCCCCTACTGAATTTATTTTGTTAAAAAATTGGTTTCTTAATTCTGTCTCATTTATAAAGTAAATCTCAAATTAACAATTTCTTACCAAGGTCAAATTTTTTTTTGGGGGGGAGGGTGGGTAATAGTGGTTTAGTGGAGAAACAGAATTGGAAGCTAAAAAAAAGTATTTTAAGTAATCAGTTTTAGATATGGCTCTCTAACTTAAATTATACATTTTCATTTCTTATTTCTATATTAGTTCCTTTGTAAATATGTAATGCTGCTTGTAGAGTGATATAGGTATCTAGGGATGAGTTAACTATTTTCATTCCTTAAAATCAATTACCTATGCTATGTTATTGAAACTCATTGACAAAAGGGGGCTAAAGGACACTTCTCTGGGGCACTTTGCTAGTGACCTGTCTAATCCAAGTTTTAAAGCCCTTCAGTATCTAAACTGAATTATATTTATTTTTATTTGTACTGTATATACTTATTATAGATGTATTTGTTGTATTTCTCAACAGAATGTAAGCAGCTGCTGTTTTTTTTTTTAAAGACAGTTTAGTAGTTCATGAGAATAGGCTGTTTCATTTTTTTTTTCTATGTCCAGTACCTAGCATATTGACTAGAATATAGTGAGTAGGCATTTAATGAAAGTTGTCATTAATTTATGTCGAAACCTATCTATTTATGCTGACATTGTACTAACAAATAATTTGTACCTCTTAGTCTTATTCATTCATTCATGTTTTTACTTGTGGGTTTTTTTTTTTTTTTTAGGCAATTGGGGTTAAGTGACTTGCCTAGGGTCACACAGCTAGGAAGTGTCTGAGACCAAATTTGAACTCAGGTCCTCCTGACTTCAGGGCTAGTGCTCTAACCACTGCACCACCTAGCTGCCCCTGTTTTTGCTTGTTTTATGTGTACACCACTACTCTGAGGTACCAGTTGTTTAGTGTTTTTGTCTTTTTTATTGTTTGTTTTGGAACTCAGATTTCATCTGCCTGGAGATAGTGAGTGAGAAAACTTACTTTATTAATACAGATTGGCTTGTACCACTTATAGTCTTAGTTGCCTGGAACCATGAAAGGCTTAACGACTTATCTGGGATCACAAAGCTAGCACATATCAGTCAGGACCTGAATTTGTTTTTCTAACTTCAAGATTTCACTATGCCCACTATTTCTCTGTTGTTACTAAATGTGATTAATCTGGTATGACCAGTTCCAGGTGAAGCCATGCTGGCTGGCTTTTAGTGATTACTACTACTTATAGTCATTCATAAACTTTTTTCTTAGCAGTATACTGTATAATTTTGCCACAAAGATAGCTATATTCATTGCTTTATGAAAAGTAATGCTTTTGAATTCTCCAGTAGCTTTCAAACAAATTGGAGAATGACAATATTTATATCTGCTAATTAAATTCTTAATATAGTGGTTCTTCAACTTTTTTTAATTCAATATACAATATTTCTTTTGCTGTGAGAAATTGTGGAGAATTAGGAGACTTGTACATGAACAGGCACATGTGAAAGCATAAATATCATGTAGTTCCCAGAAGACTTATAAATACATATGCTTGTGATTTCAAGTACAGGTTCCATACAATTCATAGTATAATAGCAAAACTGAGCACAGAATTGCTCTAAGTAGTAGTTTTTCTGGGTTTGGTGACTTGAACTCATTGAGAGTAGTTACATATTGCCTATCTTCACTATTTTATATTTCTTTTTCCTGTTAACTTTTCTGCCCTCAATCCAAAGACCATTCTTGGGAAGACTGGACTTATTTTTCCATTCTTTTCTTGTCCACAATATAGTCAAAAACATGCCATTAATCAGTCTTTTTTGTTAGAGACAACATGATATAATGGTATAGTGCTGGACTTGGAATAAGGAACATTTTGAGATAAATTCTGCTTCTGATACTAATTTTGTGCAAGTCAGTCCACTCAGAGTTTATTTATAAAAAACTGTTTTTGTAAGTTTCAAATGAGATATTATATAAAGAGTTTTGCAAACTTTAGTGTTCTATATAAATTTCAATTATCTTCCTCCTACTTCTTGTTATCCTCTTCTCTTTTCTCATATTTTACAGTAGCTTTCACTCTTTTCTTGACTTCAAGGAAACTTAAAATATTTCTTACAGGACTGTGTAAGGAACTATATATTTCAGTATATATGAGTCTCATCTTTCTCTTAATGACATCTTAGAAGTCATTTTTGCCTCTTAGCATTACCTTTGTAGTTTACCTTTTTTATTAACTGTGTATGTGTTGTGAAAAGACATCTGAGGTTTGGGGTCTAATAGCTGGATTTCTTCCTGGATATTATCTCTTGAATTAATGTAGCATTCTTTTGCTATTATTTCTCCTAAATTGTATATATTATTACTCATAACCTTTTGTGGGAAGTTTAAAAGATGGGTAGGAATTCAGTCATTGGAAAGGAATAAAGAAAACATTCTGGGCATAGGAAACAACATGAAGAAAGGCTGGACAATTGGAAAGCATAGAGCAACTAAAGTGGGACAGAATATTATTTGGCTGTAGTAGACTGAAGACTGAAAAGATAGGGGAGTACAGTATGGCGAATGATTTCATATATGACTTAACACCAGTTTGAACTCTGATAGAAAGATACTTGATTAGAATCTAGTTCTTATTTATACTTATCTATACCATAGATATACCATTTTCATACTTATTTATAAAGGTATCCTTAATATCTTCCAAATTAAAAGATATTAGATATTTTAAAAGAATATTACTTGAGATTTTCTTTTAACTGAATAGGTCCAGGTTCTTTGAGAGTCTTCATAAAGATTGCAATCAATCAACATTTATTTAGCGCCTACTATGTATCAGGAACAGTGCTAAGTGCTGGGGAAACACAAAAATATAGTCTCTGCCCTCAGGAAGCTTACAATCTAATGAAGGAGACAATATGCAAATAAATATATACAAGCAAGCTATACATGAGATATATAGGAAATAATTAAAAGAGAGAAGTCTCTGGAATTGAGAAGGGTTGGAAAAGGCCTGTAGAAGTTGGGAATTTAGTTGAGGCTTAAAGAAAAACAGGGAAGTCGATAGTTGGAGTGTAAAAGGAAGAGTGTTACTGGCATGGAGGAGAGCCAGAGAAAATTCTGGGACCCAGGAGATGGAGTGTCTTATTTATGGAACATCCAGGAGGCCATTGTTACTCATTTAAGAGGACATGTTGGAGAGTAAGTTATAAGAAGAAAGGAAAGGTAGGAGGATGCTAAGTTATGAAGGGCTTTAATTGTCAAACAAGCATTTTGTACTTGTTCTTGAAGGTACCAGTATGTCAGAAATCAGACTTTGCTTTGGATTACACCCCTTTGGAAGGCCTGAAAATTTGTAGGCCCCCAACCTCAGCTTTCTCTGAGATCCTGGAATGGCTTAGCTCCAAGAAAACAGCAGTAGAACTTTGCCTCCAGAAATGCATAGGATCATAATATCAAGTCTGAAGACAGGAAGAAGAAAAAAAGAATCCTACCACAAAAAGCTAGTATGCAGACCAGCATACTTAAGACATAATTCAGAAGAACAAAATGACTTGAAAATAATTACAACCAGAGGTTTACAAAGAAATACAGCTTGGGTACAAGTTCAACTAGAATTCATCTGAGAATTTAAAAAATTTCATAAATGAAATGAGAATGCTAGAGTAAAAGATTGAAAAAGAAGTGAGATCACACCATATAAGATAAGCTCAGAATAGATACATTATTTAAATAAAAATGTTGATGTAAGAAAACTAGGAGAGCATAGAAGATATTATATCTCAGAATTATAGATAGGGGAAGAATTCATGTCCAGATTAGAGAGAGAAGTTCAAGGGAAGTAAAGTGGATTATTTTTAAATTAATTAATTAATTACTTTTATTTGCAAAACATATGTATGGATAATTCTTCAGCATTAACCTTTACAAAGCTTTCTGTTACAAATTTTTCCCCCCTACTCTCCACCCCTTCCCTAGATGGCAGGATATCCACTACATGTTAATTATGTTAAAATATTTGACAAATCGAATATATGTATACATATTTAAGTGGATAATTTTGAATAGTAAAATTAAAAAGTTTTGCACAGACAAAAATAAGTTTCCTAAAAGAAAAACAGAAAACTGGAGGAAAATTTTCAGGTTTCTCGGATAAAGGCTTCATTTCTCAAATATATAGAGAACTTACCCACATTTATTGAAATTGAAGCAATTTGCCAATTGATAAGTAGTCAGAGAATATGCACAGGTATTTTTCAGAGAAACAAATCAAAGTTATCAGAAATCATGAAGAAATGCTCTAACTCACTAATTAGAGAAATGAAAATTAAAACCATCCTGAGATACCATCTCATACCAATCAAATTGGCTAAGGTGACTGAAAAGTGACAAATGGCGTCAGGGAATTTACTCTTGGTAGAGTTGTTAACTAGTCTGACATCCTGGAGAGCAATTTGGAATTATGCCCCCAAATGTATGAAACTTGACCAGGCAATACCACTACTAGACATATACCTCAAAGAGATGAAAGGAAAAGCACCCTTAGGTATAAAAACCCATTTGTTGGCAAAGAATTAGAAACTGAAGGGATGCCTGTCAAATGGGAAATGGCTGAACAAGTTATAGAATATGAATGTGATGGAATATTATGTGCTATAAGAAGTTATGAAAAGAAATGGTTTCAGAAAAACCTGGGAAGACTTACTATGAATTGTTTCAGAGTGAAGTAATCAAAACCAGGAGAATGGTTTACATAGTAATAAAAATAGTATAAAAATAATCAACAGTGAAGACTGAGTAGCTCATCATTACAATAACCTACTACAGTTCCAAAAGATTCAGAATGATGAACAATGCTTTCCACTTTCAGATAGAAAACTAATGGACTCAGTGCAAATTGAAGCACATTTTTATTCTTTTCCTTTTCTCCTTCCCTCTTCCTTTTTTTTTCTCACTTACTTCTTCCCTCTCTCCCTCATGTCGAAATATGGTTTGCATGACTTCCTAGATATAATGGCTGTTGTATTTTTTGATTTTTCTATATGTTGTCGTCACATATTCCAGAGTTTAAATTTGGCTTTGAGACACTAAATAACCTATGACAGGTTGATGAATCCTGTTTGCCTTAGATTCCTCAACAGTAAAATGGGCTGGAGAAAGAAATGGCAGAATGACTCAAAATGGGTCACAGAGACATAATCAGATATGACCAAAACAATAAAGGAGGGAGAAAATTTGGAACTGCAAGTAAAAATAAAATTAAATAAAAACCTTTTTTAAAAAATGAAAAATTTTGAGAAGTGTGGAAAAATTGGAAAGCTTGACACAAGAGAATCACACCCTTGACCTAGCAAGAAACTGCATGAAAATTAGAATGTACTAAATAGAAGCTTATGACTCCAGGAAAAATATATATATATATATATTAGAGGAAAATCAAAAGGTTGAAAGCTATCATAAGTAGTGGGAGAGCAGGTTTGATAGGTCAGAATTATCTGTACACTGGACTGGTTTCTCAGAGAAGGCTTTATTGTTATATAAAGCAGGATGGGATCAAGCAGCATCAGGGGACTGGTTCATCTAAGGTGGTACTCCAGAATGGATACTTTATCGGAAAAGGTAGGGGTTTGGGGAGGAAGATGTTTGTTCTTTGATCATTGGTTAGATCCTCCCAAGGAAGATTTTTATTTCTTAACTATTCACCAAATTTTGAAAAAAACAAGGAATAGAAATATGTAGCAAGACCCAAGGCATCCTATGTACCAGGACTTGCATTTATCCTGATAGGCAACAACTTGTTTTTCTTCCCATGCCCCTAAATACAAACCAAGATCCTGTTGGGGCCCATTCCAATAATACAAAACAACTGACCTGGAAAGCAGATCAAGTAGAGAGAATTTAAGAACCATTGAATGTCTGGAAAAAACCATATAAACCTGAACATTGCATTTCAATAAAACTGCCCAGATCTGGTAGTGCCAAAGGGTAAAGTGGAGGTAGAAATAGTCCACTGTTTACCTCCTAAAAGAAACCCCCTAAAAATGCCTCTACTAGAAATAGCAGTCAAAATCCAAAATTCCCATATCAAATATTTCAAGCATCTAAAAAGAAACAGGTTATATACCAAGCAACTGATTTCATCAATCTTATAGCTTCTGATAGAAACAAGAAATCGTAGAATACAGAAAATATGTTTATAATCAAGAATAATTTGCCCTGTGAGTGAAAGGGGAGGAGAGGGGGAAATGGTCCTTTAATAGAACAGTTATGTTTAAGCATTTGTGATAAAAACACTCGAATTGATCTTTGAAAGAGAAACACAGGAGCAAGAGAAATTAGTACTGTGATGATATGGTGCTAATATTTTAAGGGGGGGGAGGAAGAAACAAATATTTCTTCAGAACCTTAGGATTTGTTCAAAAGATATTAAGGAAGTTAAATAAAAAGAGATCCTGGTAGGGAAGGGGGGAAAAATTACTTCTGCTTTGAGGATTTTCATAAGGGAAAGAAAGGGCAAAAGGAGGACTAGTGTTAAAAAAAAAAAAAAAAGAAGAAAAAGTTGAGGCTTCCTGTTTCTTAATTGGCGTGCAATTAAAAAAATATGTGCAATTATGGCAGAATATGTAGGATAATGGACATAAAATGAACTTATCATACACAGAGTTTGGTATAAAAGTTTAAGAAAGAAGTAGGGAGATAAGGAGGGTTAAAGGGAAGATTATATTGTAGAGGAAATGATCATAAGTTAAAAAAAAAAAAAAAAAACAAACCTTCCAGATTCTGAAAGGAATATTAAAGGAATGGGGCAAAAAAGGACAGAGAAAAAGATACATTTAAGAGGACACCCTAAATTATCTTTGACAATTTGAGACTGGTTGAACAAAATGGTATATGAATTTCAAGGAATACAATATTGTTCTTTAAGAATTGATAAAAGAAATTATAGAGAATTGTAGGTCATGAATTTGCACAGAGTAAAATTAGAACCAAAAGAAAAATTTATATTTATATATTAATAATTTTATAAAGAGAAATAACTTTGAAAGATTAAGGATTCTGGTCAAAATAATGACTATCTGTATCATCAGATTACCTACCTCCTGATAGAGAGGGGATTTACTTTACAGACACATTTTTTTAAACATGGCTCCTTGTATATTCGTTTTATTTCACTAAGCTTATTTTTTATTATAAAAATTTCTTCCTCCCCCTTTCAGGAAATTGGGAGTGGGGGTATTAAAAAGGAATGGAATTAGCATTGGTGTTAAGCACTGGTGAAATATATTTTTTAAAATGCATAAAAATTCAAAAGTAACCTTAAGTAGAATTTATCCTATGCTTAAAAAAAGCAGGGTGAATCAGAGATTGATGTTTTTATATAGAATCCTCTTTTTATTGCATCCATTGTATATGGAATTTTTGTGTTTGTGTGTTCAGAATTTTTAAAAAATTAAAATTTTAGTGGCTGATTTAAACAGGATTCAACACATTATGAAATAAGAACTAAGCTGGAGAAGTGTTAAAGTTCAGAGAAATGAATAACTTTAAAAAAAAGAGTGATCTGGATAGTTGTATGAGAATATTGTTTGTCCTTTGCTCTAGAAGAGGATCATGATATCAGGGAGTTGATGCATGACATGCAAGTGAGTTGAATTTAAGTGAAGGTGGTCTGCAAGGTCACCAAGCTACTTTCCCCTCTAGAATCATCTGGGTCCGGGGGCCAGATATAGATTAAGATGATTGGAGATGGACCTGGATGAAATGGGAAACCTTGGCCTTTTTAAGTTAAGGTTTTCCACAGGTCTCAGTTTGACTGAGGCAAGTGATTCAGTGATTAAAGCTGGGTAGCAATTGAGGCAAAGACCTAATCTATCACCTCCTTCCATCCTCCCCCCAGAAAAGCACACCAAAAAAGCTGACTCTCAAACAAACTTGATTAAATAAATCTGGGAGGGGAAGACCCTCAAGGTTTCTGGCCAAAGCTGAAATGATTGCTATTTACTTTTAGCTTTAGTCAATCTGGACCCAAACAGTGACCAAGATGGATCTTGGCCTGGACCTATTGGTGACCAATCTTTGAGAATCCCAATGATTTTGGTTTAAAGTGTGGTCCTTAAAAAAGAAATCTAGCCAATAAATCCCAAGATATCTTGGAGAGGGTTCAGAGATCCAAAAGGGGAAAAAAAAAAAAGCTTTTAAGAGCATCTGTAGGTAAGGTATGATAGCCTATGTGGACAGAGGGAGGGAAGGAAAGGAGGGAAAGTAAAGAGGGGTAGAGAGAAAGGAAAGGAGGAAAGGAAGGGAGCAAGATTCCCAAATGACCAGTGTGAGTTTGTGGGCCAGCTCTACTCACAGAGGTTGTTGTTTACCCTTTCTCTAAGAGGCTCATGACATCAGGGAGGTGAAGCCATGACATTTGGGTGAATGGGCTTTAAATGAGAGAGGGCTGTGCAAGGTCACCTGCCCCACTTAACCCTCCAGAGCCATCTGGGTCCCTCGGCCCAGGACCACTGAAGATATCCCTGGATACTATGGGAGACCTTGGCCTTTTTAAGCTAAGGTCTTCAACAGTGAGGGATAACGACATACATCTTACTTGCTCTGTTGGTAACTCTGAAATGTCTTTGGGGAAGAGAGGAAGATCCTCTTCCCCTTTTTCTCCTCCCCGCTCCTAGTACTTTGAATATTTGATGTTCTCAAGACCACTACCCTTGAATATAGATAAGAGTTATGTTTGAATCAGGTTGCATTCTTCCTCTTAGGAGGGACTATTCACTTTGTTGAGGTTACAGATAGCTTGTTGGGGAGGAAACAGATGGAAGAGAATTACCCGTTTTTCCTTTAGATTCCAACATCCATTAGGGGGAGTGTGATCTTTAGTTGAATTACACCAAGTCACCATGCAGCTAACTTGCACAGTCATTACAACTTAGACTTATTGTTGCATTTTGCAAATTTGTTCACCCTATTTTATTAATTTGTGCTTAAACAACTTGTTTTATTCTTAAAGCACAGGTACTCTTTACTAGTGGAATTTAGCAAGTTGTCAGTAATGCAGAAAACATAAAGCTTAAAATCATAGGAGTATAGATTTCGAGTTGGAAGAAACTCTAGCATTGTTCCAACCTAACCTTTGTTTTACAGATTAGGAAAATTGAAGCTCAGAGATAGAAGATGACTTTGCCAAGGTCACTAAGTAGTAATTAGGATTTGAACTAAGTCCTCTAACTTCAAATCCTGCACTCTTTCCACCATACCATTTTGATTCTTATGGGGGGGTTTAGTAAATTTTGGCAGTTGAGATTTTTGATAACTGCAGTTTCAGTTGAATAATGAGATTGGAAGCTAGAGTTCAAAAGATTTGAGAGAGGAAGTATCAGGCAATAAATATATGCAGCTATGTCAATGAATTTAGCTAAAAACAAGACCAGATAGGGTGGGAGCTAGTGTCTGATGATCATTTATTTATTTATTTATTTTGCTGAGGCAATTGGGGTTAAGTGACTTGCCCAGGATCACATAGCTAGGAAGTATTAAGTGTTTGAGGTTGGATTTGAACTCAGGTCCTCCTGATTTCAGGACCCTATCCACTGTGCACCTAGCTGTCCCTTATTAGGATTTTTTTAAGGTTAAGAGAGGGAGATGGGTGTGTTTGTAAGCAGCAAGGAAAGAACAATTTGATAGCAAAAGATAGAATTAGTGAGAAAGGAGAGAGAATTATAGGGCTTATTTTAATGGAGAAAAACAGGAGGGAGTGAGATCAAGGTCATATAGGGGGGCTCATCTTCTAAAGGAGCACTCCATTAAATTAGAGTAAAAGAGATGAGGCATCAATGGATTTTGAGAGGTAGAGAAGAAGAAATCACATGGGGAAGAATCTTCCAACTCTCCTTTAATCTGTTACTATATAAATGAGTTCCTATTTCCTAGCCTATATCTATCTGAAGTTATCTATGATGTGGGATTTGTCACCAAATAATGGCAGGCATCAAAAGTTTTGAGTTCTTTTGTGTAGAGAATTCAGAACGGCCATTCTCTGGTAGATTTATTTAGGGCAATGGGTTACAGACAAAATGAAGGGATACAATAGACACCAGGAGTGATAAATATAAAATAGAGTTGGGAGATCATCTGAAAGACAAGTTCCTCAGTAGAACTTACAGTTACTCAGTAGAAAGGGAGCAACTCGTGAGGTTGGGGCATGCCTTTAGCTGGTAGGCTAAATTCTGAAAGAGACTTAGCAACATAAAGAAATTAATTGTAAGGAGAAGTGGGAAGCATAGTGGATTTAGGGGAGAGAGCACAGGACATGGGGAAAGGCGAAGACACCAAGAGGGTAAAATGATGGACTGATCCAAAGGAAGGCAGCAGTCATGGAATGGCCCACAAGTAGATTTTGTAGGGAAAATTTAACTTTAGGGGCATGACTAGAATTTCTAGAGGGAAATTCTCAGGAATTTGACATAACTTGGATTTCAAACTGGATCTCCTCCCCAAAGGTGGGACCATAGAGCTAAACTGATCTCTATCAGAGCCTTCTTGCTTGCCTCAGGGATAAATTTTTATCAATTCCTCTGCTAACCACACCTAACATTGAAGATCTTATCACATCCATCCATCCCATCCCATCCATTCATCTGCCTCTTTGAATCTATATGTCTTTATATTTATTCTGGGCATGCATTGGAGCCAGTTGCCTATCAGGTAGTCAGAAATAAGTGTTAAATTTTTAATGTAAGCTTTTATGCTTCAGAAGTCAACTCTCTAGTCTTTAGAAAGTGATGGAGGAAATGTTAATAACAATGTAGATTAAACTTAAAAGTGTCTCTTTTTCTGAGAGCGGTTGTTAAATATTTACCAGCCTCTTCCTGAGGTTTATTGACCACTTTACTATTGTTAGGGTATTTAAATCTCAAAACAACCCTATACAATAGGTCATATAAGTAGTATTATTCTCTTTTTGCAAACTGCAGTTAATAAGTGGGATTGAGGATTCTAGGTTAGTGAATGCTTTTCTCTGTGTTTCTCTGTGTACTTAATACTATACCAGATATTCCTTGGGAAATATGGAGAACATCTTCTATCCCTGAATTTTAACATAGATTTTGTTAATATATGAGATAAGCTGTAAAGAATAAACACAGTAATGTAGTGTCTTCCACATAGTAGACATTCACATGTTTGGCTTAAAATAAATGTATAAAATATTTTCAACCTGGCCTCTTATTACTAAATTGTATATTTTACTATGATTGATTTTATGTGCAAATTATTTTCAAATATAATTTTAAAAATCAAATCATTTCTGTTCTCTCCTTAGAGTCTCAATGAAATTTTGGAGTCTGCAGATGCACCTCTAGAAGTAACAGAAGGATTTATTCAGTCAATTTCTCTCTGTGTTCCTTGGGGCTCATTGCTACAAGATAATTGTGCACTGGAAGTGAAAGGATTAGAACTAGTGTTCAGGCCTAGACCTCGACTAGGTAAGTTTGCTGTGACCCATATGGTGCTGATGATAATATTTTATTGAGTTCCATTTTCATTTTGTAATTATGAATGTGTAATTTACTGTTTTAGTGCATGGAAGCTTTCAGGTTTTTTATCTGAATTCTTACTATGACATACTGAATGTATCTTCTACAAACTTGCTCTTTCTCATACCTTCTGTATTTCCATTGATAGTCCAATCACTATCTTTCTAGTCACTAGATTTAATTTTGGAGAGATGAATTAGGTAGTACAACATAATTAAAAAACAGTGTTGGACTTAGGAATCTTGAAAAATCTGATTGTTGATTTCATATCTGACACTTAGTGATCATGATCATGGATAAACTACTTAAATCTTTCTGAACCTCAATTTCTTTATCTGTAAAATGGATAATAATTACACTATCTTGCTCAGTTATGGAGAAATTGTTCTGTAAATCTTAGTATTTTACAGATATTAAGTGTTGATCTTTGATTCCTCTTTTCCTCCCCACATTGAACTGTTGCTTTATCTTATTGCTTTAAAAAAAATGTCTGATATCCATTACATCCTTTATTTTCCCATTGCAATTATCTTGCAAAAACTATTCTTGCAAAAAACTTGGAAGTTTATCTTTTAAAACTTAAAAAAAAATAAAAACATCCTTACCCATCAACATAACTAAATTTGAGCAATAACTATTTACTTTTAAATATAATTTGCAATAAAACCAGTTGATTGGACTCTTATAAGTTGTTTTTTCTTTTTTTTCTTTAGTTGAGGCAATTGGAGTTAAGTGACTTGCCCAGGGTCACACAGCTAAGAAGTATTGTGTCTGAGACCAGATTTGAACTCAGGGCCTCCTGACTTCAGGGCTGGAGCTCTACCCACTGTGCTACCTAGATGCCCCAAGTTGTTTTTCTTTCTGAGGTGTTATCAAAATCTTAAGACTAACTTAATCTCATATACTAGGATGGGGAGAAAAAGTTTAAAACAAATCATTTTGAAATATGCTGTGTTTAGAGGTTGGATTTTTAGAAATAGGAAGCTGCATATTTTACCTTATACAACAATGTACAAACACCTTATAGTCTTGATGTGTAATATAGGTAATTCAGGTTCTGGCCATATTTATTATAACTTTTTTCCCCTCCAAGTCAAGAGGCAAAGTTTACTATAATTGGAATGCCAATTAAGCTGGCTAAGTCCCAAAAGAATTTAGTAAAGAACTAGGAGCAAGAAGGTAAATTTATAGGGAAAAGATAGAAAGATCTTATATTCTAATTTTATGGCTTAGAGGTAGAATTGAAGAGTGGTCTTAAAGGTGGAGTTGGAGTATTGAATTCTGTGGCTTAAAGGTTCATCTCAGAAAATTTTATTACTGACCAACAGATTTTAATATAGCTATTTATGGAAAATAATTTAGTTCCTATCTTTTGTGTAATTAATTGAGTTTTGTCCTCTGTATAATTATCTTACTTCCTTCCGTGAGGGATTAAATGAAGGCTTTCTTTGTAGTCCTCCCTATATGCTTCCCCATCCTACTCCCTACTAAGGCTATTCTGAACTCATCCTTAAGCCTTACATGGAATCTGCTCCTTCTTCCCTTCCCATAGAGCAGCTTACCCTTTCATTTAATTAGAAAATAAGCTGGATTGTCAAGAAACCATCACTGTTACTTTCATCTCACAATCCATTCACACCATTGCCATTATTTTCTTTCCTATTTTGGGCTTAAATAAAGAAATAGTTCTCTTTACCAAGATCCACTACTTAAACAATATTCTTTTTTTTTTTTTCTTTTGGCTGAGGCAATTGGGGTTAAGTGACTTGTCCAGGGTCACACAGCTAGGAATCCTGACTTCAGGGCTGTTACTCCATTCACTGTGCCTCCTAGCTGCCCCCAACATAATATTCTTTTTTTTTTTTTTTTTGCTGAGGCAATTGAGGTTAAGTGACTTGCCCAGGGTCACACAGCTAGGGATCTGCTTCTTCTGTTTTTAGCATATGATTTCAAATACCCCATTTTTCTAAAATATATTTATCTACTCCCTTCTCCTTTTATTTACATAGTTATCACTACTCCTAAAATACTTCCCTCACAATTCCCTTCTTCCAAATAGAAACCCTTCCCTTGTGACAAATAAGTATAGTGAAGCAAAACAGTTCCATTTATTGACTGAAACTATTTCTTAGTACCTGTAGTTGAGGGATTCTTAACTTCTGATTAGATTTGAGGGAGTCTGTGAACTTGGATGGAAAAAAAAAGTCCTTTATTTTATATTATTCATTTAAAAATTTTCAGAAAACAGGTCCATAAGGTAAATCTGACTTCTGTGGCAGATGAAAAATCAAATGACTGAGGAAACAAAAGTTTAATATTTTGAGCATGTTGGTTTATTAAGCAATATATACCAGTTGCTCAAAAAACCAAGACCAGACTCTCCCACAAAGTCATCTGAAATCATAATTGATAATTGCATTGATTACAGCTCTTAAGTCTTACAGTTGTTTACCTTATTCTAGTCATTGGGCATATTATATATTTTTTGCTCATTTTACTCTTGTCTTTATTCAGCCTTCCTAATCTGTCCCATTGATCACTTTTTCAATTTTTTTCTCCAATCCTGTTTGCTGAGGCAATTAGAGTCAAGTGACTTGCCCAGAGTCACACAGCTAGGAAGTGTTTTGAACTCAGGTCCTCCTGACTTCAGCGTTGGTGCTCTATCTACTCTGCCACCTAGCTGCCCCCAATCCCATATAATTTTGATAATTATTCTTTTATGCTGTGGTATTAGTGGTGGCAATTCTTTTGACTTAAAATTATTTCCCTTGATATGTTTTAACTTTTTGTTCTCCCAAATAAATATTACTCTTTTTTGTTTTTTGTCTGGTACTATATAAAATAATGTTTTTGTACTTTGGCATTAAACTAAACCTGTATTAATATGTTAAAATTTAAATTTTATTTAATTTAAGCAGCATTGTAATTTTTTTATATATTAACATGACCTAAATGTGATCAATTACAATCTAATTGTCTTCTGTTAAAATTTTTTTCTTTTTTGGTAGTTGTATTCATATAATTCTTTTGGGAGGAAGACATGCTACAAATTCAGCCACATTTTCTAAGGGACCATACTGTTCCCCTCAAATAATATTCTCTAAATATTCTCTAAAATCTCTACACCTGTGTATTGGCTTTCTCCTATATTGGAATTCCCCCTTCCTACTCATCTAATAGAATCCTAATTTCCTTGATAACTCAGCCTGTACTATTTTTTTTTAAATAGTATTTTTTTTCAAATACATGCAAAGAAAGCTCTCAATTTTCATTTTTGCATAATCTTGTGTTGCAAGTTTTTCATCCTCCTTTCCTCTTTCCTTTCTTTTCCCCCATAGACAGCAAACAATCTGATACAGATTAAACAGGAGCACTTTTTTTTTCATGAAGCATTTCCTTGGCCTCTTAGAGACTAATTCTTCATAAACTATTTTATATTCATCTTGTCTATATTCTATATACTTATGTATATGTTCATGTGCTTTGCTTGCAGAATCTTTTCCCTTTTTATCTCTAGTATTTAGTCCAGTGCTTGACTCATAGTCAGTGGTTAGTAAATGTTTGTTGATGGATTTTTTTGTTTTTCTTCCATAGCAACTGGTTCTGAACCTATGTATTGGTCAAGCTTCATGACCAGCAGTATGCAACTGGCAAAAGAATGCCTTAGTCATAGATTAACAGATGATCAAGGGGATGGATCACAGCCTTTTGAAGGACTTGAAAAATTTGCTGAAACTATAGAAACAGGTTTGTTCTGAATTTCTTTTTTTGTCTTAAAAATGATGAATTTATGCCTTATATATGTATAATTCAATCATCTCTCAAAGCTGCATCTTACCTTCTAGACTGAACGTTACTTTTAATAACAATAACAAAACCAAGCAGAAACATCTATTATGGTGACTACTTCTGTATACTAGTAATCCCTTAAGTATATTTTATTATTTGTTTTCAAAGACCTTTATATAGTGCTCATTAGTTTTTTTCTTTACTCAAGAGTTTAGCTTCTGTGTGATTTTATTTATATTGTAGCTTTTTTATTTATAAGCTACTTATATTACTTTATAATTTATTCTTTGTTATTTCATTCACATCATCCCATGTTTCTTTGAATTCATAATAGTTGTCATTTTATATTGGTATAATAATATTCCAGTATATTCATATGCCATAATTTTTTAAGCCATTCCCCACTTGATAGATACCTTCTTTGTCTTTATATTCCTTTTTTTTCCCCTTGAGGCAATTGAGGTTAAGTGACTTGCCCAGGGTCACACAGCTAGGGAATGTTAAGTGTCTGAGACCAGATTTAAACTCAGGTCCTCCTGACTTCAGGGCTGGTGCTCTATCCGCTGTGTGTCTTTATATTCTTACTCACAAAAGTGGATTGGAATGAACATTTTTATTCTGTCCTGGATATACCTAGTAATGGTATCCTTTTGTCATAAGATGACAATTAAAACAATTTATGGGTAGTTAATAGTTAAAATTTTCTTGCATAATTTAAAATTGACAATATGATTGTACAAGTTTACACCTACCAGCAGTATCACATTGATCTTTTTTTTTTAAAACCTTTTTGATATTTATAGAATATGAGGTAGTTTAAATGTTCACTTCTTAATATTAATGATTTAGATCATGTTTTCAAATACTTGGCAGTTTTCATAAAAATGTGTACCCTGATCACCTATTGGGGAATCATTTCAATTCTGAATTAAATTATAGAATCTTATTGTGGGAAGGGAATCTCAGAAATCATGCATTCTAAATCATAGGTTCAGTATAGCTTCAAGAAGCAAATTGAGGTGTGTATGTATAATATACGTGTGTGTACCTGTGTGCATATTTGATATATATGTATGTGTATATAAGTAATACACACATACACACATGTATTTGAGGATATATAGTTGAGATTAGTAGTAGTATGAAGTTTTTTTTTCCTATACTTTATTTGTCTTATTTGAATATATCCCACTTTTTTATACAAAAGAATATTCTATAGTGTTTGGAGTTTTATAAATAGCTTTTAGACAATTCATAAAATAGGTCAAAACACATGTTAATTTGCTTAATTGACAATGGGCTTTTTAAATTGAAGAGGTTGGATTTAAAAGTCTTTTAGATCATGTCTTCTAATTAAATTACTTTGGTTCATTTAATTGTTTTGTTGTGTTCAACAAAAATGTAATATTTTTAATATAAATTATTGTTACCTATTTTATCCTAGTTTTACGAAGAGTGAAAGTTACTTTCCTGGATACAGTTTTGAGAATTGAACATATACCAGAAAATTCAAAAAGTGGGACTGCACTTGAAATTCGAATAGAAAGGTAAGATTCTTTTGAATGACTTCATGATGTTTGAAAAAAAAAAAAGAAATCTTTGACACATTAGCATTCAATTTACCTTTGGAAGTAAATGTTTTTAAGAAAATAAGTAAAACTAGAGCAATGCTATTCATATTCTTGTTCAGTTCTAGTGCCATTATATCCTGAATATATAAAATAATCTGGATTTATCTGGGACATTACTGAATTTACTTTTTCAAACAGCGTAAGTGATGTTGATTTACTTGAGAGCAAATCAGGAGAACTGACGTATAAACGTCAGTTCATTTGAATGCTAAACATATATGATACTCATTTATGGGCATAATTTTTGGATAGCTAGATGACACCCATGGAATAGAATGCTGGGTCTGAAGTAAGGAAGATTTCTCATCATGAGTTTGACTGGTCTTAATATACTTACTGTTTGACCTAAGCTGGTAACCTAATCCTGTTTGTCTCAGTTTCCTTATCTGTAAAATAAATTGGAGATGGAAATGACAAACCACTCTGTCCTGATTATCTTTATTATCAAGAAAACTCCAATTAGGGTCACAGTTGGATACAATTGAAACAATTGAATAACAACAGCAAAAGTGGTATAGTGTGTAGAGCATTGGGCTTGAAGTCAGGAAGTTTACATCTAGTCTCCAACACTTACTAGCTGTGTGACCTTAGGCAAGTCACTAAATCTGTTTGCCTTAGTTTCCTTATTTTAAAATGGAGATAATAATAGCACCTACTTACCAGGGTTGTTATAAGGATCAAATAAGAGAATAATTGTAAAGCGTCCACATAGTGCCTGGCACTTAGTAACTGTTATTTATTATGATGATAAAATTCAATTTTGAGATGTGTAATTTTTAAAGTATTTTTCATCACTATACAAGACTGAAAAGCTCCAAAAAAAGTTCTTGGCTTAGAACTATAATTTTATCAGTTTTGTAGTATGGAAATTCTCTTTATTGATTGAAATTAGAATTGTATTAGGCAGTGAGAGGTAAAGTGATTTTCCTATGTATTCATATAACTAATGTTTATCAGTCAGGATTTGAACTTGGGTCATCCTGATTACAAAGTCACTCTCCTTTATGCCGCGTGGCCTCTTCAGGGCTCTATTATATCCATATCTGTGGATATCACTTTTTTTTATCACTTCATTTTGCATAATTATTGATTGTTTCTAGGATCAATCTTTTTGACCCACTTGTTATTTAGGATTTCATTGTTAAGAATCCCCTGAAGTCTGTTTTCCTTTTTTTTTGTGCTTCCTGTACTGAATTTTTTAGATACTAAGATATTTGAAGCATATACGTTTAATATTGACATTGGTTTCTTGCCTATTCCATTCAACTTAATTAATTTCTTTGTTTATTCCTTTTTATGTTTAAAATATTTTTTTGGTCTGAAAGCATGATTGCCACTCCTTGCTTTTGGAGATTCATCTTCTGATATTTATTCATAAGTGTCTGGACTTTCTTTTAGCTGATTTTTGTGGCCATCTTCCCTTCTGTTATTAATGTGATTTTTGTTTGTTTTTAATTATGCTCAAGATCTTCAATTGAATTTTCTTCCTTCTGAGATCTTTTATAATTTTGGACTTTTTATATTCTCCTGTTGCTCAAGTTTCTGACATCTATTTTACTAATTACTTCCCCTGAAAGCCACCCCACCTTCCTTCCATATGAGGCAATTCACATTTCAAATATCTTAATCTCTGTCCTAAATGACTTTTCAGGGGACAAAACTTGGCCTGGCCGGATGCTGAGCACTTTTCCCTTAGGTTGAGAGGAATATTGTACACCCAGACATATGTTCCGTTGTAGCTTTCTCTGTTTCTCATTTCTCTGATTTTTAACTTTGTTGTTTCACAAAATGCTGCTCTCCTAGTCTGGGCAAGCTTCTGCCTTTTGTTTTCTGTGTCACTGGAAGTGGGATTGGAGTAGAACTGAATTCTTTTTTCAAACCCCTGGGTTGGTTTGTGCTTCATCATTATGAGCAGTGATGAACTGGTATTGTTGAATGAATGGTAGAGGTGAGCAGTTATCTACTAATTGTTGAGTGGGTTGTTTCCTTCCAGTTCTTAGTGGCTTAGACTGTGAGGATAGCTGAAATTGATTTTCCTTTGTGCATAATTTCTGTAGAGAAGGTTGACAGGTCTTGGGGCTTGGAAAAAAGTTAAGTCTTCTATCTTGGTCATATGACTGGGAAAGGTTTTTTTTTTTAAGGTGCTCTAAAAATATTTTATGTCTTAATTGTTAGAGATAAAAGGAAAAAAAAATGAAAATTTTTTCTATTCTCAAGGTGCTTATATGTTAATGCCAGAAACAACACATATGACAAATAGGTGTACAAATTACATTCGGAGTAAACACTAGATTAAAAGCAAGAGCTCTATAGGTAGAGACATCAGAAAAGGGATATGGCACTTGAATTAAGTCTTGCAGGAAATCATGGATGAGAAGAGGAGGTAAGGAAGGAGCGTTGCAGGCATATAGGGTAATTGATGCAAAGACACAAAAACAGAAGAGATGAAGCATCCTGTGTGAGGAATAATCAGTCAGTCAAGATGTCTATACTGTAGAATGTGTGCAGGAGAATTTGTTTAAAAAACAAAAACAAAACAAAACCAAAAAACCTAGAAAAATAGGCAGGGACTAAATTCTGCTAAATCCAAACAATAGTGTAATAGTTAATCCTAGAGTCAAGTTATTAAACATTTATTAAGTACTTCCTATGTGTTAGACACTGCTAAATTCTGAGAATAAAAATAGAGGTTAAAAATAGTCTTGCTCTCAAGGAGCTCAACATATAAGCAGCCATATACAAACAAAATATAAACAAGATAATTTAAATATTATCCTAATGTAAGGCACTAATGTTAAGAGGAGTTGGGAAAGGTTTTTTAAGAGAACATGAGATTTTTGTAAAGATTTGAAGGAAGCCAGGATATAAGAAGACTTAAGAGGAGAAATTTCCAGGTATAAGGGACAATTAATGAAAATGTTTGGTTGTTTGTATTAGAAGTTTACTCATTCCTTAGAAGAGGTAGATTACTTAAGGATCCCTCTGTCCAATTCAGTCCCAGGAGCCAAGCCTAGATGCACAATGAGATAGAAGTGCTCTGTTTGAAGATTTTGAGAGGTACTTGGGGCTGGGTTTTATGGGCTAATGCAGGGAGTGATTTCTGCCCATACCTATGTATTTCATTGGTCCAGAGAATAATATTCTCAGGTAAGTTACTGTGGTTTTCAGTTGTAATATAGTATGGGGTGGGAGGGGGGAGGGAAGGGACAAGAGAATAAGAGGACTTTGGAATAAAGAAGTAAAAGACATAATTAGATATGGAGAATTGTTGCTGTGTCATAGAATGCCAATTATATATATGGGCAAATACAGCATACTCAGTACAGCTCTGCCTTAAGCAAATAGGCCTTATTTAGTAGATCCCAAGAAGGCAGTGCTAGGCTAACCTAATCCATGGCTACTCTTGAAAATGGGAGTGTTTTGTGTGTGGAAAAAGGAGACTAGTGTCACTAGGTAGTAGTGTATGAGGGGATAAAGGAGCCAGATTATGAAGGGCTAGCTTTTTGTACTTAGGCCATTGGGAAATTGTTAACAGTTGAACTCTCCTGACCAATTAAGTCTGGAGGATGATTTCACTACATTTCAAGGAAAAACAAATACTTGTTGACATAGTAAATATTCCCACCATTTCCTGTCCTTTGATTGCAAGGTTTTAAAGGTGTTTTGGATCAATTGCCATCTTCAAAAATTCTTGAATGTGACCTGAAGCAGGTTAAAATGTAATTATGAAATATTTTACGAAACAAAGAAAAATGCAATAAAACATAGAGCACATTGCATTTTAAAGTTAATCCAATTACATACCAATTAGTGGTCTCCATTTCTGTTTTATTTTGACACTTCTGTTTTAGAGGACCTTCCCCTTATTGAAAATGGAGTAAAACAAAGACCAAGGATCTCAGATTTTATATGCCCTCTTAGAAATGGACTAGCCATACTCACCAACTGCTGAACTAGGGGCAGGTAAGGCAGCCTAGCGGAAACATCAAGTCACCATATTTCTGGTGAATCAAACTATTACCTTTATCTTAGATCCTTAATAGAGATTACTTAAGACCTAAGAGGCCTTGGTATAGCCCGGTACTATTAACCCTTCCTCTTGCCTGGTCTCCACAGCCATTAACTTAAAATGCAACCTCATTGTCTGATTCTGTAGGTGCTTTATAATTTCTGTCTCCTAAGTGGTCACAAAAGACCTAGAAGAGAAAGGTTTCTTTGCCAAAGTTGTTGATTGTCAAATGGTTCAACAACTGAAAAGGATGCATTTTTTTCAGTGGAAATGACATTAAAGAAGATACATTACTATCTTAATACTACCTAATGAAATTTCTTCTATCTCTCCTATGTATTATATCTGAATACAGGTTTCTTGAGAGTAGGGATTATCTTTACTTATTTACTTATTTTAACGTTTTTATTTCAAATTTCAAGGTCCCAAATATATCTTTCCCTTCTTCCCTTCCCTCCCACTTCCTTGATTCAGTAAGCAATCAGATATAGGTACATGTAAGACATTTCCATATTAGTCATTTTTTTTTTACAAGAAGATTCAAATAAAAGAAGACAAAGAAAATGAAAAATAAGCATGGTTTAGTCTATTCTGCCAATATCAGTTCTTTGAAGTTGGATCATATGCTTTATTAGTTCTTTGGGATTGTTTTGTGTCATTCTTTTGCTGAGAATAGCTAAGTCATTCACAGTGCTTCATCGAACAATATGATTGTTCCTGGATGCATTGTTCTGGTTCTGTTAATATCACTATATATTAGTTCATGCAAGTCTTTTCAGGTTTTTCTAAAATCATCCTCCTTGTCTTTTCTTTTTCAATATACAGTCATATATCAGTTTATTTAGCCATTCATTATTTGATGGACATCCTTTGATTTTCCATTCTTAGCCACCACAAAAAGAGATACTATATATATTTTTTGGTACAGATAGATTCTTTTCTCCTTTTTCTTTGGATGTCATTGAGTTGTAGTTGTAGCAGTGGTATTGTTGGATCAAAGGATATGCAGTTTTATAGCTCTTTGGGCATATTCAAAATTACTCTCCAGAATGGTTAGATCAGTTTACAACTCTATCACATCCCCTCCAACGTCCAGCATTTTCCTTTTCCTCATATCAGTCTTCCTTGTCTGAAAACTACCTATTCATAATCTTTGACTATTTGTCCATTGGATAATAGGCAAATTTTTATAAATTTGACTCAGTTCTTCATATATTTGAGAAAGGAGGCCTTTATCAGAGACACTTATTGCAATTTTTTTTTTTTGCCAGTTTTCTGCATTCCTTTTAATTTTGGTTTCATTGGTTTTGTTTATGCAAAACCTTTTTAATTTTCTATAATTGATCTATTTTATATTTTGTAATGTTCTTTATATTTTCTGTGGCCCTAAAATCTTTATCCATAAATATGATGAGTAAGTTATTCTATGCTCTCTTAATTTGCTTATTTTGATCTTATCTTAGTATATGGATTGAGATCTTGGTCTATATCTATTTGCATTTTAATTTATTCCTTGGTGCTTAGCACAGAATCAATATTTAGTAAATGCTTTTTCATTCATTTATTTATTCTTCAATCTTCCATATGCTAGATGTTGTCAAATCTGTGCAGTTCATAGTGAATTTCCCTTTGTAGAAAATGACAAGGTGCTTGGCACAGAGTATATTCTTGACTGATTAAATTCTATTGCTCTTGTACCAAATAAAATAAGCCAGATGACACTCAGGCTGTCCTGGTAGGTTAGTTTTCAGATAGGAGATAAGTGAGATGCTTTTGATCATGTAACATTTAACAAAATTAAAAGTTCAGTTGGCAATAGCAGGAAAGGAATATTCAATAAGACTATATCATAGTTTCCTTTCATGTCTGCTGGCCTCTGTTGAGCTCCAGTAAGAAATCAGGAGTCTTTGCTGAGGACAGCTTTTTGTACTCAAGCCACCAAGAAACTATGTCAAGAACCCAAGATTTAACCCTTTGAGCTATTGAAATCTCAAAGGCACATTTTCAAAAGTGCCTTTTAAGTAAAAATCAGCCTATTCTATATGATAGATATTGTTCCTCCCACAATTAATAAGTTTGAAGAGAGATGATTCTGTTGAAGAATGAAATTGTCAGATAAGAGTTTAGAAGAAAGTGAAATAAATGTAAATACAGTGGGAAATGACTTTTCTTAAAGACTTCACTTGAGAAATAAGGGGAAGAAGAAGAGATTGATTAGTGGAGATAGTAAGATCTAATAAAGGTTTCTTAAGGTTGATGGAGATTTGGTGGGTTTACAAGCAGTTGTGAAAGAGCCAGTATAGAATGAGAGGTTGAGGATTAGAGAAAGAGACAATAGTCTGAGAGATCAACAGAAGAAAATGTAGGGGAATAGGAGTAAAGGTGGAAATGGAGGGTTGACTATGACAAAGAAAGTGACTACATTCAAATAAGACTGAAGTGGAAGATGATGCCATAGGTGTATATAAAATGAGTAGAAGGCAAGAAGAGGAAACTTAAGGTGAAGGAACATGTTTTGTTTTGTTTTTGTTTTTTTAGAAGTATAAAGTGAGATCTTCATTTGAGACTGAGATCAATAAGTGATATGAAAGACTTGAAGTGAAAAGAGAAGGTTTGGAAAATCTAATTAGCTAAATTAATGGGATAAGAGCTATTTGGGTAAAATTGCAGTGTTCCCTTTTTGCATTTGCCATGTTGACATTAGATAACATAAGTTTGGAGTACACTTTTTGAGCATGATTTTTTGGGTTCAGCTTTGTTAGTGGATTGGAGAGTGGAGTAAAAAATTCTTCCTATATCTTCCATTTGAGGCCTCAAAATCTCTTTGCTATTAACTACTCTGCTTGATTTCAGTTCCACCATCTTTCAGCCTCTAGCCAGGTAATTTCTAGTTCTCCTTCCTCTGCAATTTTCAGGTTTTTTATTTTTTTTATTTTTTTTTATTTTTGCATATTATCTTCCTCTTTGAGAGTGTAAGCTTTTTGTTGTTGTTGTTGTTGTTGTTATTGAGGTGATTGGGGTTGAATGACTTGCCCAGGGTCACACAGCTAGGAAGTGTTAAGTGTCTGAGGTCAAATTTGAACTCAGGTCCTCCTGGCTTCAGGGCTGGTGCTCTATCCACTGCACCAACTAGCTGCCTGATTGCAAGCTTTTTGAAGATGGGAATTGCTTTTCTTTTTCTTATGTATATCTCTAGCATTTAACAAAATGACTGGCATATAGTAAGAGTTCAATAATAATTATTATTGTTTACGTAGTATACATAGGAAACCCCATATGTCAGTGAAGGCCAAAAGATAGGAGGAGAGAAAAAGGGGAGTAGAGCAGGAGAGGGAAAGAGAATAAACAGTATTTTGTTTATTTTAGTGCAGGAAATCTATAAGACACAATAGAAATGATAAAAAGGCATGACTGGAGTGAGACATTAGCATGGTAGGCAGAGTTGAGGTGGATTGGAATGAGGGATTGTCAGGCAGAATTGAGGAGGAGGAGGGTTATTCTTTGACAGTGTTCAGTATTGTCACTGGAATGAGGAAAGTAAAATAGAACTGGGAATATGTTAACTTTTGAAGAATGAACCTAGGCAGATATTACTGTATGGGAGGATCTCCAGTGATAAAGGCATGTGTTGAGAAGGTCCAAAGCCTTTTTGGCCCAAGCTCTTGAGATCTTGTCAGAGCACTTATCTGCTAAAAAATCTGGGCCTTGATGCCAGGCTTCCTTGTTTTGGTAGATGAACATGAAAACTAAAATAATTCACCTAGATTGGAAGCATATTGCTTGGGATTTTCCTTATTTGTTCACTTAGAAACCTGATGAATATTTCTCAAGACAGGTAGATGGGCTCAGAGAAATTGCAAAGGTAATTTTTTAATTCTTCCAAATTTAATTTCAGATGATAAGCCATATTTAGATTATAGTACACAGAAAAGATAAGCTTTGTGTATATAATTTTTGAGATCTCTTTGCAGTTACATAAAAAAGGTAAAGTTTAATGGAAAAAAGCATTTATTAATCACTTTATTATATGTGAGACACATGGGCTATGAATTTAAGTAAATTAAAACTGTTTTTGTCTGGAACGAGTTTAAATTTTAAAAGATGACCACACATAAAAGAGAGTTAGAAAAGATTGCTTGGTTCCGCTCAGTGTCCCAGGAATCGGGTCCAGGTTTTAGTGGTTGGGCCCTGAGAAGGATGGCCAGGATTGTGGTTTTATGATTTGGAAATATTGGGGAAATTACATGAAATCCTGACTAGGCTAAAGATAAGGTGAATACTAATCTACAAGAGCCCACTGTTCCATTTTCATTCATTCAGAGCTTAGATGAAGCATACATAAACTATGCCTATAGAACTAGAGTTTGTTTGTAATCTGCATTTATAAGTGTCCGTGTTATCATCCTGTTGCAGAAGGAGCTGTATGAATATGGATTAAAATCTCAGGTTGATGAATATTATACTTTAGGATTTTTTTAGTCCAGTCTCTTATTTTATAAGACGATTCATACATCCAGACCTGAAGGGGGAACTCATATAGTACAGCCCCCTCTTTTTTTAGGTGAGGAAACTGAGGCCCATGGATGCTAAGTGATTTATACAAGGCCACATAGGTACTATCAGAATCAAAATTTGAACCCACATCCTTTGAATATAGAGAAATAGAGCCTTATTGTCTGCTGTTGATGTACTCTTGCCACCATTATAGATAAATAGAAGAATAAAACATTGCATTTCTTTAAATTGAAGACTAAGGACACATTAAATAAAAGCATCAGTCAGAAAACAGGGTTTATTAAGAATGTCTGCTACATGCCAGGTAGCTATAAGTTTGAAGGGAAAAAAAAAACCACAACAATTCTTACTTTTAAGGAGCTTTTATTCTAATAAAGGGTAGTACAAATATAGCATGCATCATAAATATAAAATGAAAAGAAATACATTTTGTTGTTCAATCATGTCTGACTCTTTGTGACTGCATGGATCATAGCATTCCATACCCTTCTGCCCAATCTCCTAAAGTCCAAGGGCTCATTTTTTTGCTTCCATGTCCGTATTTGTCCATTTCTTCCTTTGTTGTCTCCTCAGTCTTTCTCAATACAGGATCTTTTCCTGTCAGTCCTGTCTTCTCATTATATGACCAAAGTATTTAAACTTCTGTTTCAGCCTTTTACTTTCCAATGACTAGTCTGTTAATTTAAGGATTGACTGATCTGATCTCCTTGCTGTCCAAGGGACTCTCAGTAGTCTTCTCCAGATCATAATTTGAAAGTATCAATATACACAGGGAAGAAGGGGGACAGTAGAATTGGGGAAGAGGGGATCAGAAAAAAGATACCTAGTTCTGACATTTTATATAAAACTAGGACAAACAATGCTGACTGATAGTGTCACCAAGTGATTTTCTTTTGGAGAACAGAGTAGTTTTACAAACTTCATGAAATCAGCCTCATGAAGTTATACTTCCTAAATTTAAGACCCTAGAAGTTATTTATCTTTTCTTTGTTAAATGTTCATTATAATGAAGTAAATTGATTCATAACCTATTTCTCTGGAATATTATGAGCAGTACCCATTGTTGAAAACTTTGTGTGAAATTACTTGTTTATACATTACTATAATAGTAAGCAAATATTCTTGATTAACTTTTTAAGAAAAAATAATTCTATTTTGGATTTTATTTTCCAGAACTATGTATTGTGATGAAACTGCTGATGAATGCTCTGGAATCAATGTACATCAGCCTACAGCTTTTGCTCACAAGCTGCTTCATCTTTCTGGAGTCTCTGTCTTTTGGGATGAGTTTTCTGCATCAGCAAAATCTTCTCCAGGGTCTTCAACTGCACCAGTGGTAAAACAAATGTTAATAGTTGTTAAAAAAATTGAATGAACAACATTGCATTTCCCCCAAATGTATTGTAACATACTTTGTTGAAGTACTTCTTATTGTGAAGTAGCTATCAGCCCTGGGAGTGGAGTGAGGACCTTGATAATATTCTTACTAAGCTAAAAAGGCTTTGAATATGAACAAGGCATGATTTTGAATTTTGTTCAAGAAGTAGATTACCTAAGTTGGGAGAGATTCATTGCTAGCCACTCATCACCAGGTGATGACTTTTTGTATTTGTAGGAAGTCACAGAGACTGTCTGCTAAGATATGGAAGTATTAGTTGAAGCAGTGACTGCACTGATGAAATTACCCTTTAAACCCTTTAATTATTTAGGTATGTTGTAATGTGTCTCATTCCATTTTAGCATTTCATATATTTTAGTATATGAAATGTCTCAAACCAGTTCCAATTGTTCAGTGAAGAAATCCATATACACCCAGAGAGAGGGATGTGAAGTGTGGACCACAACATAACATTTTCATATTCTCTATTGAGGTTTGCTTGAATTGTATTTCCTTTATCGGATTATTATTTCTTGTAGATACGATTTCTCCTACACAAAAAATGTTATGTGGCAATAACTATACATATATTCGATTTCTTAAGTATTCTAACATAATTATCATGTAGTGGATATCCTGCCATTTAGGGGAGGGGTGAGGAGTAGGGGGGAAAAATTTGTAACGGAAAGCTTTGTAAGGGTTAATGTTTAGGAATTACCCATGCATATGTTTTGCAAATAAAAAGTATTAATAGGAAAATAAAAAATAAAATAAAATAAATTAAAAAAAAGAAATTTGTCAATCTTAAAAAATGCTATACAAATCTTAGTTATTATATACAGTCATCTGATAACTTTTTGAGCATTGTTCCAAATTGCTCTCCAGAATGGTTGGATCCGTTCACAACTCCACCAACAATGCATCAGTGTCCCAGTTTTCCCACATCCCCTCCAACATTCGTCACTATCTTTTCCTGTCATTTTAGCCAATCTGACAGGTGTGTAGTGGTATCTCAGAGTTGTCTTAATTTGCATTTCTCTGATCAATAGTGATTTGGAGCAACTTTTCATATGAATAGTAATTGTTTTAATTTCATCATCTGAAAATTGTCTGTTCATATCCTTTGACCATTTATCAATTGGAGAATGGCTTGAATTCTTATAAATATGAGACAATTCTCTATATATCTTAGAGATGAGACCTTTGTCAGAACTCTTAAATGTAAAGATGATTTCCCAATTTGATGCTTCCCTCCTAATCTGATTGACAAATTTCTTAATGTATATTTTCTCATTTGATTCTTACAATAATCCTTTGATGTAAGAACTATCTCCATTTTGCAGATGAGGGCAACTGAGGCCGAGTTAAAAGCTCAATTTAAACTAAGGTTAAGTGATTTTCCCAGAGTTTCAGAACTAGCAAGTATGAGGCAAGTTTTGAACTCACTTCATCCTAATTTCAAGTCTGACATTTCTTCCAGTGTGCCACTTTTATCCCTCTTTTCTTTAAAAAAAAGAGAGAGAGATCATCTGTCCTAAGCTCCTTTATTTGTTCTAGATTATATCTCAGAATCCCTTTAAATCTTTCTGTCTTATTTTCTTGTTCTTGCCAAGCTGTCTCCTCCTTTATTTGTACTTACTCATTCCTTTTCTTTCTGTGAGCTCCCTTTGTCACCTTTAGTCTTGTTTATTCTACTGGCTTCTTCCTTATGAGGTTTTTCTTTATCTTTCCGAAGTTTTCATAGACCTTGCCTTCCTAAAAAGAGCTTACTATTTTCAGTGCATCTTCTTTGTTAACACCAACTCACTTTCAACCTTTTTAAGTTTATCATTGATTTCTTAGTTGCTAGGTCTGAAGGCCATTTTTCACTTTTCATCTTGAGTTCCTGGAGCTTTTGATATACTCAATCAGTCCCTCCTGCATAGCCTCCCCTTTTCTTGGCTTATGTGATATTTTTCTTTCCTGCTACATCTATCCACTTAACTGTTCTTTCATGTTCTCCTCAGTTGCAACATAGTCCATATTCTGCCTTGTTTGCAGGCGTTTACCAAGGCTCTGTTTTCTGTGCTTTCCCTTGGTGATTTCAACTACTCTGAATTAATTTCTCTTTACATAGTTGACTCTCAAATTTAAATATTTAGTAATAGGATAATAAATGTAAAGTTGGTGGGGATTTATAAGTCATTAAGTTCAGTGCCCTCATTTTACAGATGAAGAAACTGATAATTAGAGTCATGATGTAACTTGCTCAGGGTTATCCAGCTAGTAAATAAAATCTAAGGCAAGATCCCGATGCAGATATTTGTGACTATTAAATTCCCTGTTTTTAGTCCTAAATCTCTATTATCTCATGAATTGTAGTCTTGCGTCTACAAATGCCTGTTGAAAATCTCTACTTTGGGTGTCTTTTTATCTTTTTTTTTTTTTCCCCCACAGCCAAAATGAAATTATTTCTAATTTCCCTTCCACCTTAAACTATTGCTTTCTCTAAATTAATCTATTTCTATTGTAGTTTGTAATACATGTTAAAAACTTTTTTTAGTTTTTTTTAATTTAATTGAAAATTTCAGTTAAAAGATTTTTCTTTTTATTAAGAATAGATCTCAATTAAAGAATCTTTTGCATTGTAGATTAAATAATTGTATATAAATCCTTATTTCAAAAAAGAATTAGATTATACTTTAAAAGCAATAGAGACACATGCAAATGTAAGAAAGATGGATCTTTTTGTAAAGCAGAAAATACCTTTCAGTTTAGTATGATTTATACCAGCCATTCTATCATTTTTTTTTTTTTAAAACTATTTTTGGTCTCTTCTTCCTTGACTATTGGTTTAGTTTTGACCAGTATAGTTTTCATAATTTGCTAATACTTTACATTATTTTGTTGCATCTTGTAGGAAACTGAACCAAAACTTTCACCTAGTTGGAATCCGAAAATTGTTTATGAGCCACACCCACAACTCACTAGAAATTTCCCAGAGGTAGCACCTACTGCCCCTGTTCAGGTTGGGAAGATGATTGGTAGAATGGAGCTGAGCCTTACATTAAAACAAAATGAAGTACTTCCTGGAGCTAAGGTTAGTTAATTAGTTTTATTTTTCTATAATGCTAAGCATGTCTCTAACATCTGTATAGTAGATATTATTAGCCACTGTGGACATTCCAAATAATTGGGATATTTCTCTCCAGCTTGTTTATATAGATTTATTACCACTTTTAAACTCAGCCCGCATTACTATCAGAATCAAGGGTTCCCATTATGGTTGCTGCTCAATTAATTCCTGAACCCATTTCCTTTTTAGTAGTCTTGCAATTTCTGTTGTTTCTCATTGCTTACCATCTAGGCCAAAGCTTCTTGAATTGTGGGTCACAACCCTATGTGGGGTTGCATAACTGAATGTGAAGGCATGAAATTATGATTTATTGTCTGAAATGTTTGATTTATATACCTATTTTTGATATCTATATACCTGAGGCTACATAAAAATTTCTCAGGTAAAAAGGGGCTGCAAGTGGAAAAAGCCCAGATCTAGGCAATGGGAAGACATTTTTTATTTTAGTATGAAACATGTTTTTCTTGGTGTAAATAATAGAGAATTTAGTATAAATTTTTACTTAGTACATACACTAAGAAAATGCAGGTAAGGGGGAGAATAGTGAGTTGAAGTTCAAAGTGCTTCCGAAAGATAATTTTTATTATGTAGATAGCTTAGATAAAACTGAAGTTATTTCTGTGCTTACATGGAAAAAGATTTTATATATATATATATAATTTTATTTTATTTTTTTATTTTTATTTTTTGCTTTTTGCTGAGGCAATTGAGATTAAGTGACTTGCCCAGGGTCACACAGTTAGGGAATGTTAAGGGTTTGAGATCAGATTTGAACTCAGGTCCTCCTGACTTCAGGGCTGGTGCTCTAACC
>JAJPUD010001145.1:75618-88385 GCA_023553655.1 Myrmecobius fasciatus
GGGGAACTTTATTATAGAGAATCTCTATGCTTATCTCCTAGGGAAGAATATTAAATAATATATTTAAAAAGCAATGAGAGGTTATGCTTGAGTGGTATTCTATTTTTTTGAAAGCTTCAATTTATATATAAAATTGAGGTTAAATAAAGGTGTTACTTATTAAAAGAAGATATTTTCCTTGGTTGTAGGTATTAGTGGAAACTTGAGATTTGTGTTTGATTAGTTCTTAGCTGATTAAATTTCTTATTCTAAATAATGTCATGGCTGTTTCAAAAGTAAGTTTACCACAAGTATAAATTTTTTCATTTTTTGCACTTGTTTCTCTCAACACTTAGTTCAATGCCTGGCCCATAATAGCCACACTTATTAAATATTTATTGGTTTATTTTTTTGGTTGTACTATAAATAACACTATGTAACTTCATAGTGCTTCTCATATAGTCACATGATAATGATATTAAGGAACATAAAACTATTGGATTTGCTCCCATGCTAATTATATAAAATTCCAGTAGACTTACCAGAAGATTACATTCTTGGGGAAGGGAGTATATTTGTCCTTTTTAGGAGGAAGAAACTATAGCAATAGTATTTTGTATTTGCATTTTGTGTTATTGAACCTGCAATTTAAAAAAAAAATCTTAACTAAATATTTTATTGTTGACTTTTGCTTTTATGGCAAAGCTATCTTCCTGTCACATGAATTCTTTTCCCATTCAGTCTTTCCTTGTAACAAAGAAAACCATTTAAACAAAATTCATTAAATATCTCTACGACATCTCCCTCCTCTTTTCTGTTCAGATTGAGAGGATGACTGGTATAATAAAACTGAGCCTTGAATCAAAGTGAAATGAAGTATTTCCTTTCATTTTGTCTAATAATACAATAACATTGTTGCATTAATATATGACATAATTTGTCCAACCATTTCCCTATTGATAAGTCCCCTTATTTTCTAGTTCTTTGTTAGAACAAAAAGTGCTTCCATGAATTTTTTTCTATATATGGCTCCTTTCCCTCTCTGATCTCTTTAGGTTAGGATGGAAAGAATGATTGATGGAAACAAATAAGATGGAAAGTTAATAAGTATTAAGTGCCTAATATGTGCCAGGTATTGTGTTGAGTGCTTTACAAATATTATCTCATGATCCTCACAACAACCCTGGGAGGTAGGTGTTATTATTATCCTCATTTTACAGGTGAGGAAACTGAAGCAGATAGAGTTCAGTGACGGGCCTAAGGTCACACAGTTAGTTAAGTGTCTGAGGCCAAATATGAATTCTGGTTTTGACTTTTTTGAATTTAATGTTCATGTTTATTCTTTTCCAATTTTTGTTGTTGCACGCTCAATTCATTGATCTCTTTTTTGTGTTATTGATGGAACTGTGAAGAGATAAAAATTTTCCTCAGTGTAACTGCTTTGACTGCATCCTGGAAGATTCAATATAGTTCTCATTATTGGCCATTTTGTTTTTTGATGAAATTATCTGTTGTTTCTGTATTTTATCCTTTGAACAAGTTTTTTTTTTTTTTTTTTTTTGGCAAGGGGTCACACAGCTTATAAGTATTAAGCGTGAGTTTAGATTTGGACTCAGGTCCTGACTCCAGGGTCATTTATAAAGGCATAAAACTTTCTAATCAAATGCAGAAAAACAGAAATATTAAATGCATCTTTTTCCAATCATGATGGAACAAAAATTATATTCATTAAAGGGCAACAAAAACATAGATTAAACAGTAATCTGAAAGAAAAAGTGCTTCAGAGAAAAGTCTTAGGAACAATAATTTTATTAAAGAGAATGAAAACAATGAGGCATGTCAAAATTTATGGGATGCAGCCAAAGCAATTCTTAGTGGAAAATTTCTATTTCTAAAAACATTAGTAGAAAGAGCAGAACAGTGAATTGGGCATGTAACTAAAAAAATTAGGAAAAGAACAAATTAAAATTCTCCATTTAAACATCAAATTAAAATTCCTGAAGTCAAAGATTTAAAAAATTGAAAGTTAAAAAGCATTGAACTAATAAAACTAGAAACTGGCTTTATGAATAAGCTAATAAAATAGATAATAAATATAATAAAATTAATAATATGTAATAACCCCCCAAAGTAGATAAACCTTTGGTTACTTTGATTGGAGAGAGGAAAGAAGAAAACTAAATTACCAATATCAAAAATAAAAGGCATGAAATCATTGCCAATGAAGAAAAAAATTATTAGATGCTATTTTGCCAATATGTGCATCCCAATGGAATCCCAATATATATCCAGAAGAAGAAATAAAATACTTGAATGATTCCATCTGGATGGAGTTAATAAACCATGGTTTATTAAATGGAGTTAAATAAACCATCATTGAATTCCCTAGGGGAAAAAAAATCCCTGGGGCCAGATGGATTCACAATCTAATCCTAGTAAACATTTAAAGAATGATTAACCCCAATATTATATAAACTCTGGAAAAAATAGACTTCTACCAAATTCCTTTTATGACACAAGGTGCTGCTACTTAAGCCAGGAAGAGTGAAAACAGAAAAAGAAAGTTATAGACTATTTCACCAATAAATATTAAGGAAAAATTTTAAATAAAATACTTGCAAGGGGATTATAGCAATATAGCATTAAGATCATACACTATGACCAGGTGGGATTTATATCTGGAATGCATGGCTGGTTCATTATTAGGAAAATTATCAACATAATTGACCACATCAATACCTAAACTAGCTGAAACCATATCGTCTTTTCAGTAGGTACGGAAAAAACCTTTGACAAAATACAGCACTCATTTCTATTAAAAACACCAGAGAATCAGAAATAAATGCAGCTTTCCTTAAATTTATGGTATATCCCTTTAAAATCATTAGCAAACATTTGTAATGGGGATAACTAGAAGCCTTCCCAGATCAGGGATTATTGTCATTTGTTATTGTCACTACTATTTAGTAATTTATTCTAGAAATGTTTGCTATAACAATAAGAGAAGAAAAATAGAAGGAATTGGAATAGGTAATGAGAAAACAAATGCAGATGATACTTGTATATTTGTACCTCGTAAATTATGCCTAATATTTCTGAATAATTTTGCCTTGTCTTTTTTCCTCCCCAGTTGGATGTTGATGGACATGTAGACTCAGTACACTTGTTTCTTTCACCAAGGCAAGTTCATCTGATTTTGGACCTGTTGGCTGCTATAGCTGGACCAGGTAAGTAAAATAAGTAAAATTGAAAAAAAAATACTCTAAGGAATAACCTATTAAAATTTTATTTTGACTTTGAATAGAGTACTCTATTATTGTTGTAATTGAAATGTCCAAGTATTACTATGTTAATTTCTTTGAATTTTTTGTATAGAATCTAAATGATTATGTGATAGTTCTTTGGCCTGGTGTGCTTAAGCAGCTTTTAAATTCACATTTGTCTCAAATCTGGTCTCAGACACTTAATACTTCCTAGCTGTGTGAACCTGGGCAAGTCACTTAACCCCAGTTGCCTCAGCAAAAAGCAATAAATAAATAAATAATAGTCACATTTGTAGATTTTGCAGATTTAATTAATAACACATATTTAGTTTCAAGATTTGAATTTAATATGAAATGTCTAATGTGAGTATAGACTTATACATCCTATGTTTTAAAAAGCTATTTATGTTGAATGAAAAGTTCTTTGGGGATATGGAAGTGGGAAATAGCCAAATGTATGATACTACAAATATATATTAATGATATTTCCTTTTATGTGTATTTTACCAGAGAACTCTGGTAAAATAGTATTACCCACGAAAGATAGGAAAAATCGTCCCATGCAGCAGGAGGATGAATATCGGATTCAGTTGGAATTGAATCGGTGTTTACGAAGAGACTCTCTCTCAGTGGGTGCATCATCTGAGCAGAGTTTTTATGAAACAGAGTCGGCTAGAACACCTTCTAGCCGTGGTGAGCATCTCAAAATTATTTCACTTTAATTTTGCTTTTTTTTTTTTTAAGGGACGCAAAGCATGAATTTGGAATTTTTGTCCTCAATAGTATATGAGAACAAAATAGGAAAGTGTAGGGGAATGAGAACTTAAATGTAAGAGAAATATTAGAGAATGTGTTTTGTTGAAGTTTTGAGATTAGTTGCATTCATATATTATGATTTATAAGAAATTTTTAATTCTGTTATAGTAGTTTTCATATTTTTTAGTAGGAATGAATTAAAAGAAACATGCTTGCATAAATTATGTCACAAAAGACAAGTTCAGTATCAGAATATACATTTCAATAGTTAACATATATTATACATTTAATATGCAAAGCACAGAAAATACAAAGATGAAAATAAAAGTTTTTGGCATAAAGAAGCTTATATTCTTCTTTTGGGATATATCATATTCACAAATAAGTGTAATAAAATAGGAAGTGAAGGTGGCAAAGAAAAGAGTAGACTAAGTATGTGCTGTAGGAGAATAATAAGAAAGATAAATGGAAAATGTAGTACTTCATTTGAATCTTTAGTTTTCTATTTTGATTAAGGTTGCTGCCACCCTCTTTCTAGTCACTTAGGTTTCCAGCCTTGTATTTATTCTTGAATCATCTTCCCCTGACATATCTAGTTTAGTTGTCAGATCTTGTTAATTCTGTAACTATAACATCTCTCATCTTCTCTTTCTTTCTGCTTACACCATACCATTCTAGTTCAAACTCTCGTTTCTCTCCTGAATAATAGAAATAGTCTTGTTTGGTCTCTCTGCCTCAAGTCTCTTCTCATTCTTAGCCATCATTTTACATGATTTCTGAATAAAGTCTGACCTTTTTATTGATTTCTTCAGTAAATTTCGGTATCTCCCAGTTTTTTCTTGGTTGAAGTATAGACTTCTCTATTCAGCTTTATTATGCATTACTTCCTTTCATGTTTTTTTCATTTCAAACTGTCCTTTTTGTTGTTCTTCACAAGAGACACTTTATTTTATCTTTGTGCCTTTTTATTTGTTATCTTTCATGCCTGGATTCTTTTCTCACTTTTGTTAATGTTCCCTGGTTTTTTCTGACTCTCTTGTTTACATAGCTACTATGACCCCAAATTACCTTGAACATATTTTGTAATAGTATTAATGTATGCCTGCTATTTTCCTCCAATAGAATGAAACCTCCTTGAGGTCTGGGATTATTTAATTTTGGCTTTTCTGTCTCTAGTGGTGATTTCCACATAATAGATACTTAATAAAATGTATATTGATTATTTGAAGGTAAGCACTATGAAAGATAGAAGTAAATAATGAGTACATTCAACGCATGGGGTACAGCTTTTGCAAATACTTTGATTAAGGAGGTGAAATATTGCATTCAGGAAATAGCTGGCAATTTAATTTTTGTTAAATATGTAGTGAAGAAGGGTAGGAATGTGAAATAAGGCAGAAAGAAAGTAGAAAACAGATTGCAGAGGATATTAATGACAGGCTAATGGGCTAATATTTATTTTTGAGGCAAGAATAAATCACTTAAGATCTTTGACCAAGAGTGGTGATATGATTAAACCTGTCCTTTAGAAATGCTGTTTTGGTAGTTGCATTAGAGAATCCTTAAAGGAGGATGAAAATAGAGGTACAAAGACAAATTAGGGAGCTTTTGTGGGTGGAATTCTAGGGGAGAAGATGAGAGGCTGAATTAGGGATGCTCAATGTGAAACTGAGAGAAATTAGAGTTTTGGGAGATTTATTCTCATTTGATTAAATGTTGT
Organism: Myrmecobius fasciatus; assembly: GCA_023553655.1. Taxonomy (NCBI): domain Eukaryota; kingdom Metazoa; phylum Chordata; class Mammalia; order Dasyuromorphia; family Myrmecobiidae; genus Myrmecobius; species Myrmecobius fasciatus. Next base: position 81,337 of record JAJPUD010001145.1, read on the forward strand.
AATAAAAGAAATACATTGTATTTGGTATTTATTGTTGATCATTTAAAAAATTTTCCTCATTACTATGGTGGCTCTCCTTCAGTAAGATAACACTCTTATGTTAATTAAGCTTTTTTAAGGTTCTTTGATTCATGTAGCTACAGGTGTACTTTTGTTTAGACATTCTCTGATTATTAAGTCATGCATAAAGTTGAACCACATGTACTTTGTATACACTTTTTATTGACAACATCCTGTTCACAGTCTTTACATAGAGAGATTCCCTGTGGAGTGTGACGTTCTCTGAAGGCTCTTGCTTTTGGATAATATTGCATCAATTATGTTAACTCTGTAATACTAAAGAGCTTCTTTGGGACTGAGGACAACTCAGAAATCAGCAGTGTTCCATCTAGGAAAATTTGAAAGGATGATGTGAGTTGTTTAGATTTTGACTATCAATGGCAGAAATTAGGTCTTTATTACTTTGGTCATGTTGAGCTGATTGCAGAATTTATGGTGAGTTGAAGAGTGAGCTGGCTGTAGAATTGAACAGGAAGAAGATTCTGTGTTTACATTGCATGGAATTCTGTAGAGCTTTTTTAAAAATAAATTTTTAAATACAAAAATTGTAGAAGTTTTATATTTGGCTTAACATCAAATCTAACTTCAGATTGAAAAGAAATAGAAGAAATCTGTTCTAGGGTAAAACTGTAAATTTAGGTCAAGTCAGTATTTGGAAAATAGCACCATCCAATCATTTCCTCAGTTTCTCTATGTTACAAATTTTTTAGATTGTGCTTGTTTTTAAAATTTTGATTATGCTTATTTGTTTAAATGGTAATTTTGTATTTGTGTTTTCTTAAGTCTCAGGCAGGATTTAGGGGTGGAGGTAAGGAGAAAAGGGGCCTGAGTGATAGAAATGTCAAAAAATGAAGAAAACTAAGTAGAAGGTCATTGAAATATTTGTCAAAATTCACAGAAGAGAACAGATAATTTGGTTCATCACAAAGAAACAAATTTGGCTCTAAAGCTAAAATGTTGAATTATATGTTTGGTTTTTTTTGGGGGGGGGGTTGCTGAGACAATTGGGATTGAGTGACTTGCCCAAGTTAACACAGCCAGGAAGTGTTAAATATTTGAGGCCAGTTTTGATCTCAGGTCCTCTTCAGGGCTGGTGCTCTATCCACTATATCAACTAGCTGCCCCTGAATTATATGTTTAAAAACAGCAAGCAGTTTGTAATATTTATAGTTTTACAATAAAACTATCCTCTTTGTTCTTTATATATATCTTGAAGTCTTTGTTCAGTTTTTAGCTAATAAGCTTACAACTAAAGCAAATAGGCTTAAAGATAACTTAAATTTCTAGTATATTTTAATTTAATTTTTTATTTTTAAAAAGTTTATTTTTAATACACATTGTTTTATGGATCATGTTGGGAGAGAAAAATCAGCAAAAGGGAAACATCGTGGGAGGGGGGGAAAAATAAAGAAAAAAGAAGCGAACATAAAATGTATTGATTTACATTCAGTCTCCATAGTTCTTTTTCTGGTTGCAAGTGGCTTTTTTCTATCCAAAGTTCATTAATAATTTGGATATCATGAACTTATAAGGATAGATTAGTAAATGGTGGTATTTGTAACAGTGTCTGGAAGTGGTCATGGGGAACAAGAAATAGTCTGAGTTATTGGGACCATTAAGTTAAAGGAAATAGGGAAGACAGGAATTGCTTTGGATAAGGAAGAATAGATAGGTCGTGATCTTCACAACTGGAAAGGGTTATCTTCATTGGAATTGTGGTTCCACTAAACTATTGATTTGATTTTTTTCTTTAATTAGTAAAGTACTAAAATAAGTCCCGATATAAAAAAGTTCTTATTCTTTTTTATTATAATGTACATTTCTAAGTTTCAACATAGGAAATTGTTTAAAATGTGCCACTTTATGTTAAAAATTAGATTGTGTACGTATACAGTGAAATTAACAAAGTATATTTTTTCCCAGAAGAAGAAGTTTTCTTCTCCATGGCTGATATGGATATGTCTCATAGTCTCTCATCTCTTCCACCTCTTGGAGATCCCCCAAATATGGATCTTGATTTGTCCTTAACTAGTACATTCACAAATACTCCAGCAGGATCTCCATTGAGTGCCACTGTGGTAAATTATAATTTATTCTGGTTATTGTGTTCTTGTTACTGAGTTCTTCAAGAATTATGCTTTTTTTGTCCTGTAACTGTGTTTTTCTATTATAGCTTCAGCCAACTTGGGGTGACTTTCTTGACCAGCATAAAGAGGAACAACCAATCAAAGGATCTCCATTTTCACCCAACTTAATTCACCAGACATCTTTACAGAGGACTTGTAAGTAAAGACAAAAGTGACTTTTTTCCCTTACTCTTTCCTTACTGTAATCTTCTAGATGAAAATATTTGATTTATTTACAAGTTACCATTGCTGCTGCTTTCATGTTCTCATTATAATACAAAATGTTTAGACAATTCAATATAAGATATGGAGAAAATGAAGCAATTGAACTATTGTACATTATCTTGGCATAGATATCTATTAAATATTAATATTTTTAATGAAAACATACACCATAAAAATTACATTTTGTTATTACAGTGTAGGAGTCTTAACCATCTGATTTTTGTTTTACTGTTTATACTTTCCTTGAAAGAGAACCTCAGGTTTCTTCTCTGCAAAATTTAATTGAAATAAACAAGGCATAAAGGAAGATTTGGTGAGCAGATTTTGGGTAATCTTTAATTTTTTTCAATGCTTTTTTTAAATTGCAAAAGCCTTGTTTACACATTTACTCCTGTAACATATTCTTTCCTACTTCAAGTATCAAGGATCCTGGATATGAGATAGAGATGGATAATAACTGAATTTCTTTTCTCTTCAAAAAAATTTTCCTGACATCACTTAAACTGTTGGGATCATCTTATTTTTTAAGTTATTACATGAGTAAATGTTTTACAAATTTGGATGTAATATATTGCTATTGAAAATTAAATTTGTTGCAAATAATTTTTGAAACTTATTTATGTGTTTCAGCTCTTCCTTCCAGATCTGTTTCACTGGATGAGTCCAGGCCTGAACTTATTTTTAGATTAGCTGTGGGAACTTTTTCAGCCTCTGTTCTTCACATCGATCCTTTATCACCACCTGAAACTTCTCTGAACCTTAATCCATTGACTACAATGGCATTATATTTCTTTACTTGCATAGAAAAGATTGATCCAGTAAGATTTCTGGCACATGACTTTGAATCCTTCAGAGAAGTCTTTGCAGAGGCTTGTTCCCATGACCACCTTAGGTATGTATAGTTTTAAAATTTTTATTGTTGAAGTAAGAAAAGAATTAAATAGTGATATTTTGAGTAAGCTTTGTGCTTTATTATAGTTCATATTTTAAGTCTAACCTGTAATTATTAATGAATAGAAAAGGAATATTTTAGTATTCTATTGTCAGGATCTAGCATATTTGGGTTTTTCAGATATAGTAATTTCATATAGATGTAATATATGGAATCTAGATTTTCCTATCGCTCCCTTACCTTAGTATTATGCCAGCCCTTTTAAAATATTTTCATGCTTTGATGTTATTCCAACTCATAGTCCAACTAGTAATATATGTATATTTAGTGAAAGAAGCAAAAAATAATAAAGTAAAAGTTGTAATTGGTCAAAAACCATATAAAATGGGTTAAGGACATCCATAGAATCTTAGTTTCTTATTCTTAATCCACATGAGTGGAAGCCACAGTAAATATTTGTAAGTATACTTAGTGTGATAATAACTATGATCATCACTCTCTAGTGCCCAGCAATTTAGAGAATATAGATTGAAGATAGGTAATAATTATTTTTGATCATTTACTAAGTAAAACATTAATTTTGAATCAGGAATTAAATTTCTCTTGGCATGCTTTCCTCTTCCTTCTCTCCCTTAACCAATTTATAAAATTTATTGTGTTGACCATCTACATTTATCATCCACCAATCCTAATGATCTTTACCTTCTTTTAGTCTCTGTCTCCCTAGTTTAAGAAAATACATTTCTCAATTTGACGAATTAAAAGAAAAAGAACAAAGCAGTAGAACTTATAAAATTTTATGTTTCACTTGACAGCCTTAGATCTGATTTGCCTTTAAACTAAAAATACATAATTTGAAGAATTACCAAAAGCACCTTTTTACATGTTTGCAAGTAAATATATATAGTAGTACAAATGTTGATACAGTAATAGAGGAGCAGTAATATCTGTGACAGTAATTATTCACTACCAAGCATAGAGAGGCAATTTCTCATTCTGTAGAAAAATAGTGAGCATTTTATCTTTACACTTAACATCTTTAGAAATGATAAATGTTGAAAACTGTCAGATTTGGCAAATAAGTTGACATTTATTTAATGGCACTTGTGTTTTCTATGAGAATAAAAACATTCATGTAGTTCTTGCCCTCAGGAACTTGCAATTCAGTAGGTGAGAGAAAAATACATAAATAACTGAGGCAGGTGTGTAAAAGAAGTTAGACAAAGTCTATTGAAATAGGCTCAAGGGGGGGGCAGCTAGGTGGCGCAGTGGATAGAGCACCAGCCCTGAAGTCAGGAGGACCTGAGTTCAAATGTGATCTCAGACACTTAACATTCCCTAGCTATGTGACCCTGGGCAAGTCACTTAACCCCAATTGCCTCAGCAAAAAGGAAAAAAAAAAAAGAAATAGGCTCAAGGGTGTGATGATCAAAAAGTGACACTTTGGTGGTTTATTGTCATTTCTTAAGGGTAAGTCTGAGTTATCTGTTACATGATTTTTATTCTCAAGTTGGTGGATATTTTCAACTAACATTTTTCACAACAGATTTATTGGTACTGGCATCAAAGTATCGTATGAACAAAGACAAAGATCAGCTTCTCAATATTTTAGCACTGATATATTGGTTGGACAAATGGAACTTTTGGAGTGCCTTTTTCATACTGATTCTCACACTGTTTCTACACACTACACGGAGGTATGATAGTTTTATTTTAACAAGTTTTTTTTGGAATAATTTAAATGTTTGAAAAGCTTGTAGGGATCAACATTTTATTCCCTCCAAATGTAGAGGTTGTGGCATGTATAAAAGAATTCATACTTTTTTGTTATATGTGTGTATAAAGCATTTTTTTATAAGTTCTTAAAGGACACTATAAGGATCTGCAAAAGTTTTTATTGAACTTGCTTATTCCTGGATGCCAAATGGGAAAAAATAGCTTTTCACTTTATTCATCTTCAAAATATGTTTAGCTTTAGGTAAATTTTTCAATATAGATCTAGACATATAAAACAATATTTAGAAGTACAAGAAACTTTAGAGATCAACCTGTCCTACCTCCTTAGGAAACCAAGACCCAAAGTGTTTTTACCTGATATCTTTATTAATCAAACATTATTTCATAATTCATGCTTCTAATTTCTTCTCATTGTATGAGAGATGTTGAATTGAGGCAGTTGAGCACAAATTATTGCAAATATGATCCAGGAATATATTTTGTGCCTGTTATATCTAAGAACCAAGTTTAGAGATGCTTATCGCTAGAGAATTGGCTATCAGGTATTAAATATTATTTACTATAGTAACTTCTTAAATCATTTACTAAGGTGTGAAGGGCTTATTATCTGTGTCAGTAAAAGTAAAAAAATAACCTATATAAATGAAACTGTGGTTTCCTTGAAATACCGGATTATGGAATCATAAAAATTTGCTTATATATCGCTTTCCGGTTTACAGAGCATTTTACACATAAGTGTGAGGTAAATAGCAGAATAATTATCTTTTTATTGATGATGCTCAGAGAGATTAAGTGATTTTACGGTTATACAGCAAGTAAATGACAGAGCTAGGAATCAAATTGAGACTTTCTAGCCCTTTGCTCTTTCTTCTATGCTTTGCTGCCTTTCAAAATAAGACAAATAGTTTAGAAAAGAAATGCAGCCTTTCGCAATTTAAAGCACAGATTAGTTTGTTAGTGATTTAGTGTGTTAATGATTTAGACAATATGTTCATATTTTTCATTTGGCTACTGTTAACTTTTGTATTTTTTGAAAAGATTGTTTCTGGAGTTATATTCTTATAGCATGAAATAATGAAGAACCTGAGAAACTATTTTGTAATATAGAAAAATGAATAAAAGATTTTGGGATAAATATAGTTAAATATTTTATATGTTATTGCTTTTTATTTTTAGCTTTTGAGGTTCCATTCTAAAAAAGGAAGTGATTTGCATCCCCAGACTTGTCTTCAGCTTCATTATAAACATTCAGATAATAGAGGACCCCAAGTAAGTTTTACTTTTTGACTTAATATCAAATTTTACTTTTTTAAATTTCATATAGAGAATTATCAGACTATTTATATTTATCTTTCATTTATGTTTATTTTATTGGGATGAAATAATAAAATTACAATATTTATAAAACTCTTAAAGTTTAAAGATCTCTGTACATGCTAGATATTGTTATTTTTGTTATTATTATTGTCATTATTTTGCTATTGATTTTATTAATATTTCTTTTATTTAGGGCAGTCAAGCACGACTTAGTGTAGTTCCTCAGAAAGCAGAATTACATATTAAGTTAAATCCAGTGTTTTGTGAACTGGATATTAGTATTGTGGATAGGTTAAATTCCTTGCTTCAACCACAAAAACTTAGCACAGTGGAGATGATGGCTTCTCACATGTATACATCTTACAACAAGCATATAAGTCTGGTAAGTATACGGTAAATATATGGTAAAAAATCTGGTAAATACTATTACAGTGCAAATATGTGAGGTTTTTTAAATTTATTAAAGCTTTTTATTTACAAAACATGCATAGGTAATTTTTCAGGATTGACCCTTGCAAAACTTTCTGTTCCAAATTTTTCCCTTTTTCTCCTCCACCCCCTCCTCTAGATGGCAGATAGTCCAATACATGTTAAATATATTAAAATATATGATAAATCCAATATATATTTACATTTTTTAAATGGATGCATTTACTTTTATTAGCCAGAAAATACAGTTCAGAATAAAGTTA
>JAJPUD010001145.1:88785-132770 GCA_023553655.1 Myrmecobius fasciatus
AGACAATTCTCTATATATTTTAGAGATGAGACCTTTATCAGAACCCTTAAATGTAAAGATGCTTTCCCAATTTATTGCTTCCCCCCTAATCTTGACTGCATTGGTTTTATTTGTACAAAAACTTTTTAAGTTAAGATAGTCAAAGTTATCTATCTGGTGTTCAATTAAGAGTTCCAGTTCTTTTTTGGACATAAATTTATTCCATCTCCATAGGTCTGAGAGGTAAACTATATTACATTCCTCTAATTTACTTATAATATCACTCTTTATATCCAGATCATGAACCCATTTAGATCTTATCTTGGTATGTGGTGTTAGGTATGGGTCAAGCCCTAATTTATTCCACACTAGTTTCCAATTTTCCCAGCAGTTTTTGTCAAATAGTGAGTACTTATCCCAGAAGCTGGGGTTTTTGGGTTTATCAAAGACTAAATTGCTAGAGTTATTGCCTAGTTTGTCCTGTGATTCTATCCTATGCCACTGATCGACTGCTCTATTTCTTAGCCAGTACCAAATGGTTTTGATGACCACTGCTTTGTAATATAGTTTTAGATCTGGTACAGCAAGTCCACCATCATCAGCCTTTTTTTTCATTAATTCTCTTGAAACTGTTGACCTTTTGTTCTTCCAAATGAATTTTGCTACTATTTTTTCTAGATGTGTAAAATAATTTCTTGGGAGTTTGATTGGTATGGCACTAAATAAGTAAATTAGTTTGGGTAGAATTGTTATTTTTATTATATTTGCTCAGCCTGCCCATGTTGCTGGTTGTTTCTTATAGAACAATACTATTCCATAACATTCATATGTCATAATTTATTCAGCCATTCTCCAATTGATGGGCATTCTTTCAGTTTCCAGTTTCTTGCAGTGATAAAAAGGGCTGCCACAAACGTTTTTGCACATGTGTGTCCCTTTCCCTCCTCTAAGATCTCTTTGGGATATAGACCCAATAGAAACCCTGCTGGGTCAAAGGGTATGCACAGTTTGATAACTTTCTGAGCATAGTTCCAGATTGCTCTCCAGAATGGTTGGATTTGTTCACAGTTCCACCAGCAATGTATCGGTGTCCCAGTTTTAATACATTGTTAAAAATATTGTTTTAAAAGAAAACAGAGACCAAAATAAAAACCTAAGAAAAATAATGTGGAAAAGTATGCTTTGATCTGCATCCAGACTCTATCTGTTTAATGTTTTTGATTTTTGGGGGGTTACTTTGGGTCTACTTGGCTTAAGTTATTGTTTCTATTAAATATTTAGTTAATCACTGGTATTTTCTAATTATTAAATTTGCATACAATAGTCATTTTATTTCTCTTTTCCTTAGGTTTATTCCTTCTTTGTCTTTTTCTTGTTTTAGTACTATATCAAATAATACTGAGCAAAATGGACATTTTTTTTTTTTATCCCTGATCTTGTTGGAAAGGCCTCAAGTATTTCTCTACTATAGATTATTCAAGCTCTTGATTTTACTTAGGTTGTTTATCATAATGAGGAAAAGTACATTAGTCTTTTTCATATAAAATGTATTTTGTTAGAAATACATCTATGTATTTGTCAAAATGCATCTTTTTTATAGAATCATGTTTTTATTATTTTTCTATTAATACAATCTTATTCTAACAAATTCTTAATTTTCAAAATATGGGCCTCTAGATTCTTTGGTAATATTCAATATTTTCATCAATATTCATTTGAGATATTGGTTTGTAATTTTCTAACTCCTAGGTTAACTGAGTCCATATATTTCTTATCAAAGGAACTTGGGAATATTAACATCTTTCCTTTTTGCAAGCATTTTATTTAAAAAGTGATCAATAGAAATAGCTTATAAATTCTTTTTATCCTGGGCTTTTTTTTTCTTTGAAAATTCCTTTATAATTTATTATTTTTAAAAACTATTGGGTTACTTTGATCCAGCAGTGTTTCTACTGGGTCTATATCCCAAAGAGATCTTAAAAGAAGGAAAGGGATCCACATGTGCAAAAAATGTTTGTGGCAGCCCTTTTTGTAGTGGCTAGAAACTTGAAACTGAATAGATGCCCATCAATTGGAGAATGGCTGAACAAATTATGGTATATGAATGTTACGGAATATTATTGTTCGGTGAGAAACGACCAGCAGGATGATTTCAGAGAGGCCTGGAGAGACTTGCATGAACTGATGCTGAGTGAAATGAGCAGAACCAGGAGATCATTATACACGGCAACAACAGGTACTATAAGATGATCAATTCTGATGGACATGGTTCTCTTCAATAATGAGATGTTTCAAAGCAGTTTCAATTGTTCAGTGAAGAAAGCCATATACACCCAGAGAGAGATCTGTGGGATCTGAGTATGGACCACAATATAGCATTTTCACATTCTCTGTTGATGTTTGCTTGCATTTTGTTTTCCTTCTCAGGTCTTTTTTTCTTATAGATCCATTTTTCTTGTATAGCAAGATAACTGTATAAATATGTGTATGTATATATATATGATTTGTCATATATTTTAATATAATCAATATGTAATAGACTACCTGCCATCTAGGGAAGGGGGAAAGGGGAAGGAGGGAAAAATTTGGAACAGGAGGTTTTTCAAGGGTCAGTGTTGAAAAATTACCCATGCATATGTTTTGGAAATAAAAAGCTTTAATAAAAAAAATTGGGTTATTTAAAATCTTTGTTTTGTTGGCTATTTAATTTTTTTCTCTTTGAATCAAGTGTCAGTTTCTGTTGTTAATTTTCCCCCAAAAAACAGCTTTAATTTTTGCTATTGTTTTTGTTTTCATTTTCAGAATTTCTGTTTTTGTGGTTTTATTTAATAAGAAAAGTGCTTTTGCTCAGTTTTTGTGGTAATCTACAGCAGTTTTCATCTTCAAATGACCTGCGCAGCCCCCCTTTTCCCCCTTCCTCCCCCTTTGTATGATCCTTATTGGAGAATTAGTTTTGACCTCTGATGTGCCCCTGAAAGGCACCAATGGAGATTATACTTATATCTGGCCTTTTGAATGGATCTGCTTGCTCGTGCTGGATGATGACTTTATTTTATTTCCTGCTGTCTTCCCCAGTGCTTTATGGAATTCAAAGCTAAAAGTGGCTAAATCAGAATGTGGTTCTGATCTGGTTCCTGTTTAGAGTGTTGATGGGTTACAAGTCTGTTTTCAGCAGCCTGGTTTCCTCCTCTCTCTGCTTCTAGATTAGTTATTGGAGTTGCGTTGATCTCATTACTTCAATTTCTACATTTACCTTAGCTGCTTCTGACCAAGCTCTATCTTCTTACATCCTTTTTATGCAGTTCTGGAATTTGTAGAGCAGTTTATGCTTGCTTCTTTTTGTATTTCTTTTTTTTTTTTGCTGAGGCAATTGAGATTAAGTGACTTGCCCAGGATCACACAGCTAGCGAATGTTAATTGTCTTAGACCATGGAATTCTTTTTTACCAGGCTTTTTTCAGGTCAATTTTCTGATATTTGTTGGAGTTTCTGCTGGAGGTCTTGGGCTTCTTTATGACCTTTTTTATATAGTCATCTTAGTTGGAAATCTCCAGCAATAATTTATTAAGCACTATGTTCAGAGCACTTGTATATGGTTGGGAGGCAATTAGTTTTGGTTAAACACTTATTTATTCCTCCATGGTATCTGAGGAGATACAGTAGGATGGAGACATACTGCGCGCGCGCGCGCACACACACACACACACACACACACACCCTTTATAAATCCTTTAGGGGGTAAAAAAACCAGTGTTATATGAAGTCCAAGGGAAATAATGTGAGCTTTTTCTTAATTGAGATCTGCCCTACTTATGAGCTTTTGTAGATAGTATAAGGTTAATTTATTTCACTGAAGATTGAAAGAATGAGACATAAGTGGAAGAGAATTCAATGATCTGTTCTTCCTTAAACATCCAGGTATGCTTTTATTCTTTTGGATGGTGGCTTCTGGTACGATGGGGTGTGTGTGTTTGTGTGTGTGTGTGTGTTTGTGTGTGTGTGTGTATTCTTTCCAGGATTAGCTTGGGTCTGGTTCAAAGATCCTTTCACTGGATTCTTGAAATTTTAATTGTATAAGTACTTTATTAATGAACATTTTATTAATATCTACTGTATGCCAGCTACTATGCTACACAGTGGAGATAAAGACAAAAATAGTGTGTGTTCTCAGGGAATTCATATTGAATTGGGAGAAATAAGATCAACATATATAAGTTTACACAAAATGGACACTTGTCATTGGGGTTATTAGGAAAGATGACATAGGAGCTCTTGAGCTAAGTTTTGAAAAGGGAAAAGATATTTGTTGGCGGTAATACATTTGAGGTATGATGTGTTTAATGCAGAGGCAGAGTTGGGAGATGGAATGCTGTGTGTGAGGAACAGCAAGAATACCTGTTTCATTGGACAGTACAATATGATAAAGAAATTAATGCATCATTGGACAGGAAAAGTAGGTTGGGACCCAGTTGTGGGTCCAGTGATGTGTTCTATTTGACAATCAATAGGAAACCACTGGAGTTTGAGTTGAGGGAGTCACATGGTCCCTATGGAATCTCATATGGTAATAATTTAGTCTTTTTAGGAATCCATTTTGATAACTTTTTCCCTGAAAGTGATTGATATTCTTACATTACACTATATAAAGTACTGTGGATCAGATGATCTTGCTAAAGAAAAAATTTTCCTTGTTACCATGATGTTGGCATCATGTACAATAGCAGACAGAAAGTCCAATTCAGAAAATGTTATGTTATTTGTGCAGGTTTTTCTTTTCTTTTTTAAAATCCTTTGTGGGAAATACATCCTTTGTGATGGAAGAGGAAATAAAAATTGATGACCTCATTTTAACATTGTAATTTTTCTGTGTCCAAGGGTGATATATTTGGCTGAAAGATTTTTTCTACCGATAGCTTAAAAAAACAAGCAAAAATGGGGATGCTGAACAGTTTAAAAATTTTTTTTCTTTTTGTTCTACTCATCTTTCTTTGATTTTCCTGGAATAATAATTGGTATCCTATAACTTTTAATACTAGAAAACACTCCCCAAAGTATCATTTAGTTTTGGTAGTGGTGGGGAACTCAAACCAACATTGTTGACTAGTTTTTTGGTAAAAATGTACTTGTAGGCACATTTTAAAAAAATGTGAATTATAAAAGCCTAATTTGTCTTTTGCTTTTAACCATAGAAAAAAATTCACATTATAGTAAAGAATCATTGAATTATCCATTAAGGGGACAGCTAGGTGGCGCAGTGGATAGAGCACCAGCCCTGAAGTCAGGAGGACCCGAGTTCAAATTTGGTCTCAGACACTTAACATTCCCTAGCTGTGTGACCCTGGCAAGTCACTTAACCTCAATAGCCTTAGCAAAAGCAAAAAAAAAAAAAAAAATTAATCCATTAAGATAGTATAAGAGTACTTATCTCAGGTAAGATTTTTTTAGTACATTACTGATACAATGAATGGTTACATGATATATGTTTTTTGACATTTTGTTGAGTTGGATGGAACTTTGGTGATTACTGCAACATGGTTACTACTTTTTAGGAAAACAGGAAATTGAGCTTTAGTAGGATTGGAGTATGATTTTTGACTGGTTTTAGTTGTATTCAATAACAATTCAGATTAATTTTCAAGTTTATAACAGCCTTGTTTAATTTTTTTATGATGTTATGAATCTTTGTCATTCAGTTTTATTGTTTTAATTTTCTACATTAGAAATTATCTTTCATTATAGCTATTTACTGTTATGACTTTTGCCATGACTTGTTTATCACATTGAGTAATCAGGTCTTTTAAAATATAGTAATAATTAATGTGATATACAAATTATGTCTGTTTTTAAAAGTAACATTTAATTACTCTTAAGTATAGTTTCATATTACTTTATTTTGTCCAATAATTGAATTAATATTTAAAAAAATATTTTTGTGTTTTAGCACAAAGCTTTCACAGAAGTTTTTTTGGATGATTCACATACTCCTTCAAATTGTCAAATATCTGTACAAGTCACCACACCAGCATTAAATCTTGCTGTTCGCTTCCCAATACCCGATCTTCGATCAGATCAGGAAAGAGGACCATGGTTTAAGAAGTCACTTCAAAAGGAGATCCTTCATTTAGAATTCACCAGTATGGAATTTAAGACTGAGTTTACAGGAGGGTCATCTCCAGAGCAAATTAAATTGGAACTTACATTTAGAGAACTATTTGGTAAGATTTTAATGTGCATGGCAATCTAAAAAAGAAAAAAGGAAAGTTAATTATCTAAAAATGCCTCCATAATGTTTTTCTCTCTAAGATATTATTAAAATAATTCACTACAGCAGAAATATTTCCTTACAGGTAGCAACATCATAGCAGACTTTTACTAAATTCTTTGACATTAATTTTCATCAGCCACAGGAAATGTGATTCAGGGTACAAATTGTGGGCTACAATTCGTGACAGTTTAATTCCATTCAACATGGTTTTATATTGTTAGTCCTTGTGGTATTTTTTTAAAATAGTTGTCATTTTTATTAAAGTATCTCAAATTACTCATGCCTAGGAGTCGCCATAAAAGATCAGAATCTACTAGATGGTAAGAGTTTACTTGGTAAAATACTTTAAATACTTTAAAATATTTTCTATGAACATATTACCATCTTACTATTGCATCCCTGTCCTCATCCAAGGTTTGCCAGAATTTCCCACTGAAATCTTTTTAAAAACCTCCTTTCCCATATTCAAGGACTTTTTTATGATTCTTTTTGTAAGAATTCAGGGACTTTAATTGGGCATTCTTGGTAGTGTCATAAATTTGTAGAAATAAATTGCAACTTTTCCTCAATAATAAAAGGCTTGATTCCTCAGACTTTAGTTTTATGTAGCTTTTTATGTTCATATTCATTTGACAACTACTGGCAAAAACAAACAAGAAACCAGTTCTATCATTTACCTTTTATATTTCTGTTTTGTGATTCCCAGATATTTCTATTAGTTTCATCTATTAAGACATCTTAAAATAAATTTCTGAATGATATTCTTTGTTTTATTTGAATAGCATTGTTTGCTCTTAGAAAAATTCTAGATGTTTAAACTTTTTGTTTTTGTTGTTAGAGTAGACTTGTGTTTAGTAAAACTTAGAATGTTATATATAACATAATATATTATAATGTTATACATAATATTATAAGGTTATATATGTACATAATATATACATTATATTTAGTGCTACATAAATATAGCATTAAATATAATACATTTCAATGCTTATTTTGTCCTTTTCCTCTTTGTCTTCATTTAAAAAAATAGTTCTTTATTTTCAAAACACATGCAATGATAGTTTTCAACATTCACCCTTGCAAAATCTTGTGTTTTAAATTTTTCTTCCACCCCTCCTGAACAGCAAGCAATTCAGTTATATGTTAAACATAAAAACATGTGCAATTCTTCTATACATATTTCTACCTTTATCATGTTGCATTAAAAAAAGGGGGGAAAATGAGAAAGAAAGAAAACAAAAAGCAAGCAAACAATAAAAAAGTCCACAGTTTATTTTCTAGGTACAGATGGCTCTCATCATCACAAGTCTATTAGAATTGGCCTGAATCACCTCATTGTTGATAAGAACTAAGTCCATCATAATTGATCATCACAATCTTGTTTTCACAGTGTTACGATGTTCTCTTGGTTCTACTCACTTCACTGTGAGTTCATGTAAGTCTCTTACATCAGTTCATGTAAGTCTCTCCAGCCCTTTCTGAAGTCATCCGGCTGATCATTTCTTATCTAGAACAATAATATTCCAGAACATTCAAGTATCATAACTTACTCAACCATTCCCAAAGTGATGGCCTTCCATTCAGTTTCTACTTCCTTGCCACTTTTATAAAAAGGGCTGCTACAACCATTCAAGTATCATAACTTACTCAGCCATTCCCAAAGTGATGGCCTTCCATTCAGTTTCCAGTTCCTTGCCACTTTTACAAAAAGGGCTGCTACAAACATTTTTGCACATGGGGGTCCTTTTCCCTTTTTTTATTGTCTCTTTGGGATACAGATCCAATAGACACACTGCTAGATCAAAGGGAATGCACAGTTTGATAAAGTCCTTTGGATATAGTTCCAAATTGTTCTCCAGAATGGTTGTTTATCCTCATTTTTAACCTGCAAGTTTTTCTCTTAAAAATTTTTATAGGGGCAGCTAGGTGGCACAGTGGGTAGAACACCAGCCCTGAAGTCAGGAGGACCTGAGTTCAAATGTGGCTTCAGACACTTAACACTTCCTAGCTGTGTGTGACCCTAGGCAAGTCACTTAACCCTAATTCGTTCAGAAAAAAAAATTATAGCTAGCTTAAAGAATGCCTATAGTCTTAGATCCTAGACTCCATAAAATAAGGATGTTAAAAATATCAAGTGGAAAGACCTAGGTGGTATAGTAACACTGACACATAATAGCTTTGTTTCATGGCTTGTGATCTGAATCTTTAAAAATAAAATAACTGTCTTCTCTAGAAGGAGAAGAATAAAATTTGTTGCTGTCTTTTCCATTGCACTTAGCAAATGCTTGAAAGTTATAGAAGGTTCCAATTTATGAAATTTGCTATTTCAATCTTTTTCTTTCATTACTTTTTGGTCTATCAATAACTTTTCCATGAAAAAAAAAATTAAACTGTAAAGCAACAGTCTGTTTACAGCATCCTTATTTAAAGATAAATTTATCAAACTCTGACTTAAAGAAATCCTTCTGTTAGTCACATTTCATGAACAGAGTAGCCTTCCTTTTGCTTAATCCTATATATTTATAACCCATGTGTGAAACATGAAAACATCTTTGATTTTTGTGCAATTTAATTAATTAAGCTTTCAACACATTTTTAAGGTTCTTTCCAAGAAGATAAAGGAGAACCATTAGTTAAATTTTTCCAAGTGTCTAGTGGAATAGATGGAGATATAACATCGTCAG
This sequence comes from Myrmecobius fasciatus, assembly GCA_023553655.1. Classification (NCBI taxonomy): domain Eukaryota; kingdom Metazoa; phylum Chordata; class Mammalia; order Dasyuromorphia; family Myrmecobiidae; genus Myrmecobius; species Myrmecobius fasciatus. The sequence goes on from JAJPUD010001145.1 coordinate 97,716, forward strand.
ATGACTTTGATTGGCCACGGTGAGTAAGTAATTAGAGTTAGTAGTTTTTTCTTTTAAAAGAAGCACATCTGCCGTTTTTGGCAAATGTTTTGCAACTTCAATATTTATTAAGAATGTTTTTGCAGATCCGTTATTTTTTTGATGTGAGCCTTCTCCCTGGCAGTGGATATTACAGCTGATCATACCATTTAACTTTGACTCTTTTGTCCATATTCTCCATGCATTTTTTTTTAAAAGGTGTCCATTCAGCATTTAGTAGACCTTCTAGTTTTAAAATAAAAATAGATACCTGTAGAGTGTTATCTTTTATGTTTTACCTTCTTCTTAATATATAACTCTCTCTCTCATATATATATCCTTTTCTGATCATGTCTTCTGGATATTATCTTTATACAATGTCTTATATTGAGTAATTGTTAGTAACATGCTGTAGCCTTTAAAAATTGTGTGTGAGAATATTTTCATATTTAAACTTTAATAAGCATATTTCTATTTTTTGATTGATAGGATTGTGTTGAAAATAAATCCATTAACTATGCATTCCATTTTGGAGAGAATAGCAGCAGAGGAAGAGGAGGAGAATGATGGTCATTTTCAAGAGGAAGAAGAAGGAGGAGCACATTCTTTGAAAGATGTTTGTGATTTAAGAAGACCAGAGCCATCTCCTTTTTCTTCTCGTAGAGTAATGTTTGAAAATGAACAGGTAATTTAAGGGAAACAGGGAACTTATTTTCCAAATTAAATAAGGGGTTGCTCTAATTTCCTAATTAAAACAACAAGTATTTTTATTTCATATTTTAAACAAGAATTTAAGAATTAATAATGCTGTTTTCATTAGGTATTTTATTTTCTTTATAAAGTATGTTTTCATGGTCATCTAAAACCTAGTAATGAATGAAATTGTAATTATAGATTTAGGATTATAGATATAGGTTTGAAAGGGACTTTAAAGGTCACTGTGTTCAACCTCTTTGATAAAATAGAAACCTGTGGAGATGTGACTTTGCCAAGATTACATAGGCAATAAGAGGCAGAGTTGGGGTTTTAATTCATGTTCTGTGACTCATTCCAGAAATTTTTCCAGTTCTCCTTATTGCCTTCCAGTGTTATTATGCAGTTAGAAAGATTTGTCTTATGGTTGGTTGGTTGTGTTTTTTTTTTTTTTAAACTAAACCTACAATTGGCTTGATTTTTAGATGGTAATGCCCGGTGATGTTGTGGAGATGACAGAGTTTCAAGACAAAGCAGTCAGTAACTCTCACTATGTATTGGAACTTACATTACCAAATATTTATTTAACATTGCCAAATAAAAATTTTTATGAGAAGCTCTATAATAGGTAAGTTTTAAAGTATTAAACTGAGCCTATATTTTCCAATCAGTATTATCTTCCTTTTGCAGACTTCATGTTTTATCTTAACTGGTTTTAATCTAACTTCTTAGTTTACTTTGCATAGTAATTATTTTGAGGCTTTTGCCTTTATGATTTTTGTCTTCAATTTTAGTATGAAAAGTTTGTCTCAAGTATTTTTGTAATTTGGATAGGCTAACATCATATGATAGTAGACAGTTATGAATACTTGCTTAGAGGAAGGTACTTAAAAAAAGATGTCTTTGATTCACCTTATCTATAGTATGTAATAATAGAAATTCAGGTTGTGTTCCAAACTATAGCTAATATACAAATTTTTATTTTTCATCAGTGTAAATAATTTTACCATTGGTACAGATTATAACTTATCCATGAGTTTTCTTATTATGTGATTCTTGTCCATATACTCCTGTAAATTCTCCGTAGATGATGCATAAAAAATGCTGCTGGCCTTTTCTCTTTCATCATTATTTGTGTATTACTGTGTTATATTTAACTTTAAAACTTGGATTAGAGCATAGAACTAGGTTCAAGTTTTTATAGGAAATTAGTATACAGGAAACGAATAGAAACATAAACTTTATTATTTAAACAAGCAGGATTTTTTTTTAAGCTTACATGTCAGCATACCACATCATAATACAGAAAGATAGGAATTTAACATTGTAGATGCAGAGAAAGTTACATGTGTGATTGGACTACAAAGTTGTCTGAGCAAAGATCTGAATTAGTAAAAAGCTGTAATAGTGAGAAAAAGATATTTCATACAGATAAAAAACTCCATCTTGAATTGTGTTAATTTTGTTAAAATAAAACTTTGTTAATTAAAAATGGGTTGTAACATCAGAAATGACAGCAGGAAAAATTGTCTGTTTATGCAGAAGTTTAATCAAAATCTATATATTTACATAGAAATTTGATCAATATAAATCACTTTCTTTAATAAGGAGACCCTCTAAAAATACCTTAGTCAGGAAATGGATACAGTCTAGGCATTAGAATGCTAATTCTAGGCATTATGTTAATTGTGGGGATGCAGAAGTGTAGAGAATATTTGTATTGGAAGGAATGCAACTATTGAGGATATAGTTTACAAAGTACCTGCAGGAGAAAAATATACAAACCACATAGGGGGAAAAATCCTTAGACTTAACAACCATCAATATGTGGGACTACTTTGCAGTGTATACAATATATACCCAAATTTTATTTTATTTTTTTTTTTTTTTTTTTTTGCTGAGGCATTTGGGGTTAAGTGACTTGCCTAGGATGTGTTGGGTCCGAGGCCAGATTTGAACTCAGGTCTAGGATGTGTTGTGTCCGAGGCCAGATTTGAACTCAGATCTTCCTGATTTCAGGGCTGGTGCTCTATCCACTGTGCCACTTAGCTGCCCCCAAATTGAATATATCTTTGATGATATTATTATTAGTAAGGCTTATTTTAAGTAAGTGATGATATTAATGCCAATAAGGATATGGACCTCACCCATAACAGTTCAAAATTGATTGACAGATGTCAAGAATACAAGATATAACTGTCCTTATTATGGACAATCTGGTAGATAAAAAATCACCTCTGTTCTCACCTATTAACTTATTTTCCATTCACATATCAATATTATTCATGATTCCTTAAACATTAAAACAGTAGCAAAAATAATCCTATTCATTGACCTGTTGATTAAACATCTCAAGTAAGACACAAAACAAGGAGACAAATATGTGCCAACATTGTATGCCACTATGGTCGTGGAAATCTAGAGCAGAATTCAGTTTAAGAAGAATGTGTTAATTATATTCCTATTTGCAAATAAATATTCTATTGCATCAACTCTGTAGAACTTTTCAGAACCTTCTGGAATTGATGCATAATCACAAAAAACAATGTAGCCTGACCATCTACAAATGAAAGAGAAATATATTTCCCTCGCTCAGTTAATAGCACGTAGGAAAATGATTAGACTATAAGGAATGTCTGTCGGTTTGTAGAGGAGCAATGTGAATGTAATTGGGTCACAACATATAATCAGTGAGGAAATTGAAAGAAAAATAATAAAAGATAAAATGAAGAAAATGTGTTATAAAGAGGATGAACTGGTTATGTGGTAAGATTTAGCAGAAGAACAGTCCAAGTATTCCATTGGAACATATGTTTTCAGGAGAAAGTAAAGAAAACCTTCATCCAGTAGGTTTAAGGAGAGATTCTGTGATGCATTTATGAGAGGACATGTAGAAAAGTCACACAGAATAGGCAGATATGGGTGGATTTTGATCAACATTGTTCAAGAGAGCATCCTAATTCAGGAGATCACCGACCTACATAAGTGCGGCTCGGTAACAAACCAGATATTCTTCAAGAACAAATAATAAACATATAGAGACTGAGCAGCAGCAGGTTTGCCACTAGGTGAAGAATTCTCAGGCCCAGGGCAATGTAGGAAATAAAGCAAAATTTCAAATGTGTCTCAGTCCTTTATGGCCACTAAGTTTTCAATAATGATGCCAGAGAATAGAACAAAGAGTGCTAAGAATTAAACAGTTTTGGGTAAAATTTAAAATTTGGGTAAATTATGGTAGAGTGGATGGAACACTAGTCTTGGCGTCAGATCCGAGTTCAAATATGCTTCAAACATTTATTAATTTTTGTATGGTCTTGTGCATGTAGCTTATTCTCTGCTTGCCTCATCAACTCTATCTGTAAAATGGGGTTGATAATAACTATCTCTCTGGCTTGTTATGAGAGTCAAATAAGATAATATTTGTAAAGCCCTTAAACACGTCTTTCACATAAGGACTGTATAAATGTTAGTTTTTTTTTTTTTAATGTTTTTCATCATTACTTTTTAACATCTTTTTTTTTAAACCCCATTTATACTCTTGTTTTTATAGTCTTTTCTTGGTTCTGCTTACTTCCTTTAGTATTGGTTCATATCAGTCTTTTCATGCTTCTAATCAGTAAGCATTTATTAAGCCACCTGTATAATATTCTAGGCACTTATCTAAGTATTGAGAATGGAAAAAAAGACAAAAAACAGTTCTTTTCCTTAAGGAGCTTACAGTTTAATGGGGAAGGCAGCGGGCAGACAAGTGATTTTCTAACAAGCTATGTATAAGAAAACTAGGAAATAATAACAGAGGAAAGGCACTAGAATTAGAAGGGGCTGGGAAAAGTTTGCTGAAGAAAATTGGATTTTAGTTAGGACTTGAAGAAAGCCAGTGAAGCCAGTTGGTTGGATTTTTAGGTGTTGGTGCTCTATCTACTGCACCACCTAGCTGCCATTGAGAAAATGGTATTCTGAAAACCTAGACAGAAGAGAGTGATCAACAGAATCAGAGGCTGTAGAGGTTAAAAAGAATGTGGATTTAGAAATGGCCTTTTGATTGGGCAACTAAAAGATGATTGATAATTTTGGAGAGAGTAGTTTTGGTGGAATGATGAGGTTGGAAGCTAGATTGTCAGGAGATAAGAGTGAGAAGAGGAAGTGGAGTCATAGTGTAGATGATTTTTTTCAAAAGTTTGGCCACAAAGGGCTCAAGAGTTAGAGAACAATAGAGGGGTGGAAGGATGAAATGTGGGTTTTTTGAAGAGAGAAAAGACATGGACATGTAGGGAAAGAACCAGTAGACAGGGAGAGATTGAAAATAGGTGAGTGCAGATGATGGGGAAAATCTATTGGAGAAAATGGAATGGAATCGGGTCATTTAAGCAGATAGAAATATAAGCCTTGGGAAGAATATGGGTACTTTTTGTTAAAATAGGTTATGGAGGAGAAGAAAGTGGCAGGAGGTGCATCAGCAATAATACAAAGTGACAGAAAAGGGAGAAAGAGCTCATGATGAATGGACACAGTAGTCAGGAAAAGCTGAGTTTAAATTAGACTGTAGATATTACTTCTGTAATCCTGGGCAAATAAGTTAATTTCTATTTGCCTTATCTTCCTCATCTATGAAATGGGGATAATAATGAAACCTTGTAGAGTTGTGAGTATAAAGTTATATATTTGTAAAGTGCTTTGAAAACCTTAAAGTGCTTTATAAATGCAAGCTGTTGTTACTGTTATTATCATTATACAAAAAAGTTTGATATTAAACAATCCTTGACCTCAAACAGTTTCTATTAAAAATAAAAAGCCAACATATAGATTTTTAGGGATATACAAAACACATACAAAGCAGGTATGAGGTAATCTTGGGAAAAGGAAAACACTTGTAGCTGAGCCACTCAAAAAAGGCTTTCTGCAAAAAGCATGGCTCTTTGTAAGTAATTTTATGTTATATATTTAGACCAGTTATCTCTTAACTTAATAAACTTAAGAAATGGAGAAACATTCTTAAAGTAACACATTTCTTAGAATAGAATTTTGAGGAGAATTTTAACTGATTCTCATCAAGTTATTTAAATATGTCTTACCTCTCAGATTGGCTAAGATGACAGGAAAAGATAATAATGAATGTTAGAGGGAATATAGAAAAATTGGGACACTAATACATTGTTGGTGGAGTTTTGAACCGATCCAACCATTCTAAAGAACAATATGTAACTATACTCAGAACGCTATAAAATGTTCATTCAGCACATTTTTATCCAGCAGTGTCTACCAGGCTTATATCCCAAAGATATAAAAAAAGAGAAAAGGACCCACATGTGCAAAAATGTTTGTAGCAGTCCTTTTTGTATGGCAAGGACCTGGAAATTAAATGGATGCCATCAGTTGGAGGATGGCTGAATAAATTAAGGTATATGAATGTCATGGAATATTATTGTTCTGTAATAAATGACCAGCAGGATGATTTCAGAGAGGCCTGGAGAGACTTACATGAGCTGATGCTAAGTGAAGTGAGTAGAACCGAGAGAACATTGTACATGGCAACGAGAGCGATCAGTTCTGATGGGTGTGACACTCTTCAATATTGAGGCGATTCAGCCCAGTTCCAGTGTTCTTATGATGGAAGACTGGGAAATGAATGTGGATCACAACATTGTATTTTTACTTTTTTTGTTATTATTTGCTTGCATTTTTTTTTCTCATTTTTTTCCTTTTTGATCTGATTTTTCTTGTGCAACATGATAATTGTGGAAATATGAATAGAAGAATTGCACATGTTTAACATATATTGAATTAGTTGCTGTCTAGGGAGGGAAGGGAAAGAGAGAAAAAAATTTGAAAGACAAGATTTTGCATGTGTCATTGTTAAACTATCTGTGCATATGTTTTGAAAATAAAAAGCTTCAATATGAGTGCTTACTATCTGTCAGTACTATGCTAAGTGGTACTTCACTCTGGCATTTCCTTGAAAATGCAGTGCCTCCTATTTTACATCTTGATATTCATAATCAGAAGTGCTTATTAAATGCCCATTGTGTACTAGATATTCTGCCAATGCTCTGAATACAAAGACAAATAGTGAAATAGTTTTTGCCCTCAAGGAATTTATATTTTTAATAAGCAAACCATAGGAAAACAACTGCTAGCATGCAGAATTTACAGTTTGGGTTTTTTTTTTTTTTTGTTTGTGATTCTCACTTATGACTTCTGCTTTTTTCATGCTTTTTTCCTACTGTAATGTAAAACTTGAAAGGCAGTGTTGTATAATTAATGTTTGCAGGTTGAAGTATAATGCAGTTTTTAAATTTATATAATTTTTATCTTTATAGGATCAGTAACGACTTGCTACTATGGGAACCAACAGCTCCATCACCTGTGGAAACATTGGAAAATATTTCATATGGTATTGGGCTATCGGTAGCCAGTCAACTGATTAATACCTTCAACAAAGATAGTTTTAGTCAGTTTAAATCTACAGTTCATTACGGTAATATCCCTTAAAATAATTCTTAACTTGAATCTGCATAATGTAGTATTGCAAATTGGGAAAATCATGAGTAACTTACACTTTTAATTGTAAAATTAATTAAAAATTAAAATCTTGGCTGCTTTGCTTACTGTTTTCTATTTTTTTTTTCTCTCAATGTAAACTGACACCTTTGCTTCCCATTTTATGTAATCTTAAGAGAGTTACTTGAATGTGCTGAGAGGTTAAGTGACTACCAGTGGACACACTGCTTTGATGTATCATCAGAAGTAGATTCAGAACCTAGGTCTGATCCAAAGCCCAACTATCTAATGTTGCTTTTCCTGATTATTTTTTGAAATGATTATTTGTGAAGGAACTACAAAAGTATTTCTTCTTTATTTTCCTATAGATAATCTATATTTTTATGGTTATAATATACTAATGGACAAAATTTTTTGAAGTTCAGTATTGAAAAGCTTAGCATACTACCAGCACATAGTAGAGAAACATTTATAGTGCTTTGCAAATTTGAAAAACCACATAAATATTAATATTATTAGATATTTTTAATAAATGCTTATTGAAAAAAGCACAAACAACATATTTGTGAGTTGAGTTTTTTTTGGCTTCTATAATTTCAATGGGGTTGGTATCCTCATTAATACAAATTATAACTCATCAAGACTTCTTGTAGCTAACATACTCATTTTGGGGCAAACTTAATAACCCTCATACACAAAAGCCCTTTACATTTGCTGATCCTCAGATACATAGTTTCATACATATAGATTTTAATTTTGGGATGAGTTTGTCTTCCCAAACATAAATGGTAGGTATGAATCCTGCTATCCTGATGAGGTATTTTTAAAAGGACATTAGTGGACAACATTTTTATTTTAATAGTTATAAAATAAATAATTTAAATAAGTTATCAGAACTTTTTGGTTAATTTCTTATAGATGATGAAAGTGGATCTGAGGAAGAGACTTTGCAATATTTTTCCACAGTTGATCCGAACTATCGTTCTCGTAGGAAAAAAAACCTTGAATCTCAAAATAAGAACTCTCAGAGTTTTCTCTCTGTTCTTTTGAATATCAATCATGGATTAGTATCAGTATTCACAGATATAAAGGTAAGAATTCATAAGAGAAAAGGATTTGCCAAATCGATTTTCTGCTCGTCATCTGCCAAAGATAATTCTGTTCCATAAATTCTTATTTGGATCCTAAGTGTATTGTGAATAGTATATTTGATAAGATCAGCATTATTCAGTCTAATTATGATTCAAAATAGCCAGGCTTTTGTAATGGTTACAAAGGAGTTCAAATGCAATTCAAATAACCATTCTTCCCCCCTCCCCTTTTTTTTTTTTTGGCTGACACAATTGGGGTTAAGTGACATACCCAGGGTCTCACAGTGAGGAAGTGTTAATTGTTTGAGACCATATTTGAACTCGGGTCCTCCTGACTTCAGGGCTGGTGCTCTATCCACTGCCTACCTTGCTGCCCTAACACTTTTAAAAAGCTAGAAAGTTTTAGAGGCAGGGCTTGAACCTAGACCCATGTATTCCAGAGCCCACTGGCTCTTTTTACCATGTGACTGGTACAAACATAAAGGTAATAATTTCAGATCTAATTTCTATAGCACTACAAGGTTTTCAAAGAAGTCCTACTCCTACCCCCCATGACAACCCTGTATTACTAAAGTTTGGGATTTTTGCTGTTGTTTTAATTGGCCTACTTGTGATTTCATTAATATAAGCAAGATGCAAATCAGTATTTCCTCTAGAATCTATGATCTTTAAAGGGTTTCCCAGGACACTGAGAAACTGAGACTTGTTTATGGTCACATAGCTAATAGATGTCAGAGACAATATTTGAACTCAGATGTTCTTGACTTCAAGTTGCAGCTCAATGAAAGTATTATTCCCTTTTTAGAGAAGAGAAAGCTTAACATAGTTGAAGTAAAATACAAACTCAGGATTCAGACACCAAGTCCAATATTCTTTCCCATACACCAATACCTTTAGATGATTGTGCAAGCTCTTTAAGAATAACTGTTCCAGGGGCAGCTAGGTGGTGCAGTGATTAGAGCACCAGCCTTGAAGTCAGGAGGACCTCAGTTCAAATCTGATCTCAGACACATGCTAGTTATGTGACCCTGGGCAAGTCACTTAACCCCAATTGCCTTAGCAAAAAAAAAAAAGAAAGAAAAAGAAAGCTAGAAAATAAATTAGCAGACTTAAAGCAAATGCAGAATATTTAAATAGATTTAAAGGTTAAAAAAAATCGTAAAATGACAAAATGAAGTACTGATATTACTGGTCTAACAAAATTGGTAAATCATTATTTAACTTTGCTAATGGAGTTGTAAACCAAAGGGCAACTATATAAACATGTTATTTTTGGTTTCACATATTTGGATATTAATAACAGTAAGTTGTGTTACCCTAATATGAAGGATAATGACTATGTTAGTATTTAGCAGATAACATAAGTAGAACTTAATTTTTATTGCCATAGAATACATTTAACTCAAGAAATTGTCATTTGACAATTGTAAGTTTCCCTAATATTCCAAACAGGCATTCTTCTATCATAAAGTCTCTTTTCTTCAGCTTATTCCTAACCTTGTGTTTTTTTCATCTTCTCATCAGCAAGATGACAAAGAATTGTTAAAAAGTAAACATGGTGAATTCTGGTTAGAGTTCAATAGTGCTTCCTTATTCTTCGTGACAAAATATGAAGGTTTTGAAGATAAACACTACATCTGTCTTCATTCCAACAGCTTCAGTTTATATCATCAAGGTAAGATGAATATAAAATATTGATACTTCTAAGTTTTTTTAGGAAATCATTTTAGGACGTAGCGTAAAATCTCTGATATAGGCATGTTAAAATCAGCATATCATGGAATGTACTCTAATAGTCATCTATACCAGGGCTCTTAAACTTTTTCCATTCGTGACCCCTTTTTACTGGAGAAATTTTTATGTGACCCTGGGTGTACAAGTATATAAAATAGATATACAAATCAAACATCTGCTCATTAAAAACCATAATTTCCAGTAATGTGATCCAATATGGGATCACACCCACAGTTTAAGAAGCTTTGATCTGGAGCAGTCCCCATTTTAAATATGAGGAAACTTAAGACCCCAAATGATAAATTGATATACCCAGTGTCATGCATTGTTAAGTTTTACAATAGCGATTTTCAAAATAGCAAAATTTTGTTATTTAGTTTGATGACACTACCATTTTCCTGATCATGAATATCAAAATCAACTTAAAGTCATCTTATTTATTATCCTGTCTATTTTTACTGCATCCTGAGAAACCTACTTCCACAACATCTTTTGCTTTTCTGGGGCTTTCTGACTTTATAGTGAAGAACTGTATTACTTCTTGTCTGAACTGTTCTGTTCTATCAGCCTTCTAAGAGGGGGGAACAAAAAGAAGGCTCCCGTCTTCAGCACTCTTTTTTCCCCTCAGTATTATTTTATTTTTCTAATTACATGTAAAAATAGTTTTCAGCATTCATTTTTGTAAGATTTTGAGTTCTTTATTTTTTCTCCTACCCTTCCTAATCTCTTCCCCCTCTCCCCCAAGACAGTAAACAATCTGATATAGGTTATACATCTACTATCGTTTTAAATATATTTCCATATTAGTCATACTACTTCAGTCCTTTTTTCAATTCAACTTTTACACAGTTACTAAAAAAAAGTCTTAAATGCACAGGCCTGACCATAGTAGTACTCTTGCTGAAAAAACCTTCAGTAACGTCTTGATGTAAATTTTCAAGCCTGGAACTTCAGATAGTTCTTTTCTCCCTTCAAAACTTATATTACTTTTTATATACTTTGTACTGTAGTCAATGTTTTCCCTATAAACTATTTTTGTATCATTTTATTATAGTACTTTAGTATTTTATTATAGTACTTTAGTACTATATATAGTACTACTATATATAATACTATAATACTACTATATATATATGTGCATATATATATAGTACTATAGTATTTTATTATAATACTTTATATGTATTAGTCGCTTAATAAATGTTTGCTGGAAAGTTATAGTTCTTAAGGGATGTTCTTTTACTATTAATCATATCCCTAATTGTACATTTCTTCTTCTTCTTTTTTTTTTTTTTATTTTGAACTTTGCCTCTCCAATTATATCACTCAATTTTCTTGAATTTCCATGTTATATTTTGTTTGTCTTTTTTTTTAAATTTAATTTTTTTTAAACTAAGGTTATCTCTAAGAGGTACAGAGTCTGAATAATATCACTCTGCTGTGTAATAATTTCTCTTCATTTGTCATTCATACTTGCCATTTACCTAAGTTCATGAACAAATCTAAAGAATTTCCAAAATATTTTGGGGTGTGTTTAAGAACTCTTCTTCAAGTTACTCATTGTTAGGTTTTTTGTTTTTGTTTTTGTTTTTTGTTTTGTTTTGTTTTTTGATAGGTTTTCATTTTTCTTGTGAAAATTTTCAGCAATTTTATTTGCTTTCAGAATTTTTGCAGTTATTTTTGAGGGAATTCATCAGAATTCCTAGAACTCCTAACGCTAAATAGTAATTGTGTTGTGCTATTAAAAGAGTATTATTAAATATTTTCACCTCTGATACGGACTTAGGCATGGTAGATGGAGTGATTCTTCCTGCTGAAGTACGACTTCCCACTACAACTCGTCCACATTGGTTGGAACCTATAATTTATTCATCAGAAGAAGATGGTTTTAGTAGAACTTCAGATGGTGTTGGAGGAGACTCTTTAAGTATGTTATCTGTTGCTGTTAAAATCCAGTCTGATAAATCAGAGATGAATACAAAGGTTTGTATTCTATAGACATGTTTAGTCTTTAATCAAGTCTTGAGATTATTAGTCTTAGATTGAATATATAATGGAAGCCTCATGCAGTTGTCAGAATGTTGAAGAATACACAAGTTCTGTGAAAGAGAAGAGTGTGCCACAGTTGGAAAGAATCTTGGACTTAATTAATAGCTTTTAAAAAGGCCAAGGAAAACATTATCTCCAACCTATATGCCTACTTTCCATCTGTAATAAATCTTGATGTGAGTCATCTCCCTAAGACATCCGTAGTGTAAAGAACAAGAAAATTTTCTCAAGTGAAAATCAACGTTTACCACTTTTTTGCTGTTTTACAATTAGATGAAAACTTAGAACATATAAGAGCATATCCTTGTTGTCTGGTTGAAGAGAACAAAATGCCATTTCATAGGCTTTATTATGTGCCTTCCATCCATCCATCATAACTATTCTAGATTTTTTGAAAGTGATAAAAAAAAATAACCCTCTTTCGGGGTCATTAATATTAGGCCAAGCAAAAAATAGGAAGATCTAAGCTGGTAAAAAATGTTTACTATTTTGAAGGAAGAAATCCAACTTGATGAGGGATTATTAGTGGATAGTGTGTAATTCCATCTGCTCCTGTTCTCAGATGATATTATACTGATTGTAGGAACACTGTAGGATCTCTTTACATGAATTGTAATTGTTCAAAGAAATGTAGCTTGATTTATCTTCAGAGGTAGAATTGAAGGTGGAGAGAACAACAAGTTAACATTTATATAGGGCTTTTTGTGTTCAGGCACTGTGCTAAATGCTTTATCACTTAATCATTTACCATTATTACAGATGAGAAAACAGTCAGGGAAAAGGTAAGTGGCTTGCCTGAGGTCACACAACTAGTGAATATCTGAGATTGGATTTTAACTCAGATTTTCCTGATTTTTGATCCTGTCATTTATTGTGCTGTTTAGCCTCATAGAGGGCAGTGGAAAGGATGATGGTAGGTGTGAACAGGCTGCAACATATAATCTTGAGGATATCTAAAGAAAAAAAGGAGTGAAATATGTCATCAAGGATTTATATGCTATAGAGAGAAGATAGACTTGTTCTGTATAGAGGACAAATAATAGATGAATTACTACCATAGTGCTCCATTGGTACCCTTGAGATAGCAAGAGAGTTCAAGAAAAACTTCTGATACAGATGTACACTACTATAATGTATTTATGGGAGGATATGGAAAGGAATTGTCATACAGGACAAGAAATTGTGGGTGGGTTGCAATCTACATTGGTAGAATTTCCGAATCAGGGAGGTCACAGGCATTTGAATATAATGGGAGTTAATTTTATACTATCAGAAAAATATTTTAATTAACTAAAATGCTGGTAATGGTTATGATTTTAATTCTTTTTGCAATATTTTTTACTCTAGGAATTTCTCATTGCAGTGGGACTCAAAGGAGCAACTCTTCAGCACAAAGTACTTCCTTCTGGACTTAGCTGGCATGAACAGGTTAACTTATTTTTTGTTACTTAAACTCATTTGATTTTTGAACACTTAAAAACACATGCTTTGTTTTTCATCCTTTTATTATAATTCCAATACCATTCTTTTTCATATGTGTAGAATATTTACATTTCATCAGTTATTTAACAGACTATTTTATCTTACCATCTAAACAGTTCTTCTGTGTTAATAAAATATGGTTTAGAAATTTTCAATAGGAATTTGTGATATTAACATTAATTTGTTTATACAGTTACTTCTTTTATATCACAGGGATTAGGGGTGTGCTATCCCTTGATTTGGAAAATCTGTGTAAAATATGTTGATATTATACTATACATACATTCTATGTATTTTCTGAGCCCTGAAACTTTTTCTCTGTTATCTGCTGGCCTTTGCATGTTGTCTGTGGCTTCCGCAAAACTCCCTCCCCCCTTCCAAATCCCATGCTGACCCCTGATACTGAAACTTCAGCGAGGAAATTCTCAGCATGGAAGGGCTAACTAGATGTAGAGATTAGGACAGAGCAACTAGGTGGTAAGGTGGGTGGAGCACCAAGCCTGTAGTCAGGAAGACCTAAATTCAAATCTGGCCCCAGACTCTATCTGTGAACTTGGGGCACTTAACCTCAGTTTCCTTATCTGTAAAATGATCTGCTGGAGGAAATGGCAAGCCACTCTAGTATTTTTGCCCCAAAAAAACCCTAAATGGAGTCACAAAGAGTTGTGCATGACTGAAAATATTGAACAACCACCACAAAAATTAGGGCAGTCAATATCAGAATTTTCATGTCAAAAGAATTTTTTTTTTGAGATGAATATATTTATGAAAAACTTTCTCCATATAAATAGAATTTAGTACCTTATGCTAGAGGTAGCTCTAGAAAACTGTCAGTAGATGAAAATTTGGCTTATTTTACTTGTTTCTTTAAATCAGATTTTAACAGTTCCTAAGTATTATTCTTTATTGTAATTAAGAGAAAATGGTTTTCAGCATGATTTATGTATATGGGGCAGAAGGCTAATCAATTTTATTTTGCAGATAAATGCCTAGGGATGACTGGTGAAGAAAAAATCATCAAAGTGTGTTAGGAGAGGAGTTTGTAATTTCATTAAAAACTAAATTAAATGTGAAATTAAAAGGATTATTTACCAGTTCTAATGTTTTACAAATTTGAAAAAAATCTATTCTGAAAATAACCTTTAGCTTTGCAAAGTTTAAGAAAACCAGTTTTGAGTAAAATCCTTACTAATATGAGGTCACTTGAAATAGTTCTGAATCCAGTATAGAATAATGTTAAGATAAATTTATATATATGTATATATATATATATTTTTCTATATATGCATACACATTTACATATGTATAAGTGTATGTTTGTATTTCATAGTAGATATTAAATGTGTAGCATCATAGCATGTGTAGAATATTCCTTTTAAATTCAATTATATTTGGCTTTAGAAATTATATACTTGTTGATTTTTCTCTTCAATATTACTATCCTTGTATTGTGAAGTATACTGTGATATTTTTTATGATAGGGTGATAGAATTTTAGAGTTAGAGCAATGGTGAATTATAATTCTCTCTAATCTCTTCATTTTACAGATAAGGATTCTGTGGGACTAAAAGTAAAGTGACTTGTTTAGAGTCATACAGGTTATATAACAAACCTAGGACCTAGAATTTAGGCTACTGATTATCAGTCGGGTTGTTTAAAAAAAAAAGAGAGCTTTTTTTTCTTCTAAATTAGCAGAATGTTTTTTATCTTTGTGATTATAGATTTTATATTTCATGAATATTTCTGATGAACCTGTTTTGGGATATAATCCTCCAGCTTCCTTTACAACTTTTCATGTTCATCTCTGGAGTTGTGCCCTTGATTATAGGTAAGTAAATATATGGCGTAAGATATAAAGTGTTTCATTATGTTATTTTTAAAGTTATATTAAGGCAGATGATTTAATCTCTGAGTTAAATTATGTTCAAAAAGTTTTATCAAGAGAACTTTGCTATTTCTTTGACGCCTTTTTTTTTTTTTTTTTTTTTTAAATCATAGGCCTCTTTATTTGCCAACAAGATCTCTTCTTACTGTAGAAACATTTAGTATTTCCAGTAGTGTTTCTTTGGATAAATCATCATCTACTCTCAGGTAACTGTGGAAAACTTCCTCTATGTTCAATATAAGTTGAAGAACAGGTTCTTAACCTGTATTGGAAGAAGGAGTTTCCTTTCTGGATATTCTCATACCAATGAGACCACAGATTTGCTTCAAATAATGACTAAAACCATTCTTTAGTTCTAGTTATGTCATCTATTGCCTTAATTAAAGCACATTTTTAAAGAAAGATTTAATTTCTCATGTGCTTTTGTTCTCTAAAGTATGTGCTAAAAATGTTTGAGAAAATGTCCAAACTGTTCAAACAGTAACACAATCCTTTTCTATTCCAGTTACAGTATCCCAGAGTGCCAAAAATTCTTAATATGTTATTTTCACTAAGCAGAGTGCTCATTTAATAAGTAAGCTTACTGTGTTTGTAGAACATTCTTAGGTGTTGGTAGAAACAGCAGGTTTAGCTCAGGCATGATTGAACTTATCAAATTTATAATTTGATAGAGGGCCATCACAAACATAGATGATTAGTATGTTATATTACATAATAAATTCACTAGAAAATTGTTTAAAATTCTATCTAAAATTGTAGGTAGTTCAGGAAAATCCTCATGAAGAAGGTGGCATTTGAATTCTAAAGAATGAGTAGTGGGGCAGCTAGGTGGCGCAGTGGATAGAGCACCAGCCCTGAAGTCAGGAGGACCTGGGTTCAAATCTGGTCTCAGACACTTAACATTCCCTAGCTGTGTGACCCTGGGCAAGTCACTTAACCCCAATTGCCTCAGCCAAAAAGCAAAAAAAAAAAAAAAAAAGAATGAGTAGTAATTCAACAAGCATGATTGTGAAAGAAGCTGTTGTTAAGCTGTGTTAAGGAACAATTTAAGAAAAGATTTGAATCCAAGATTGTCTTAGGTCTATTCAGGATTCAGGGAGTTAATAAATAGGGCAGTACCATCTTGTTGGGTACTTTGGATTTCAGACTAAGTATTTTGTACTTTGAAAGCAGAATGAAATTGTTTGAAATAGAAGGATGACTGTCTTAGGACTTCCTACTTGCTTTTTGTCTCAGAACCCCTCGACATTATCCTCCACCCTCTTCTTCCTCATAATCTCTTGGTGTAAATCAAGTCAACAGAAATTTATTAAGCAGTTAATTTTATGTGAAACATTGGGGATACAAACAAAAGTATAGCACCTACTGGTTAAATTGCAGTGGGGAAAACAGCATATTAAAAAATGGAACTGAAAAGCAAGGGACGTAGAGGGAGAGGAATTATTTGTATGGGGCTATGGTGGTGAAATCCAGAGAATGAAGGATGGCTGGGATGGGCCCTTCCCCAGATTGGAGGCTCTAGGAAGAACATTGTGGTAGACAAAGGAGAAAACTGAGGCATGGTAGTAAACCCAGACAAAGAAGTGATATTAAAGTATCCCTTCTCCTTGAAAACATCTACCCTTCTATATGTGCTCTGGATCCCATTTCTTCCATTTTCTCTAGCAGATTACACTGTAATCATACCCTCTCTCTAATCTTCAACCTATCCTAATGTGTTGGTTTCTTCTTTACTTCCTTAAGGCATGCCTCTTGTTTTAACGCCTTACAATCTGCCCTACCCCATCCCCCAAACAAAACCAAAACAAAACCAAAACACAAAATACAAAACACAACCAAAAAAAATCTTCTCTAGATTCTACCTTTCCCTCAGGGTATTCTGTATCTTTTCTTTGTTTTTCAGTCAAATTTCTAGAAAAAACTGCCTTCATTGTCTGACTTCCTCTCCTCACTCATTTCTTAACTCCATGCATTCTGCCTTCTGAATTCTTCAACATTTAATTGAAACTATTCTGTCTAAAGATAGTAGTCCTCGTTTAAATACTAAATTTTGGTGGATTTGGGTTTTTTCCCTCAGTTCTTACCTTTTTCCACTTGTTTGCTACATTTGATAGTATTGGTCATCCTTCCTCTCTGGGCAGATGTACACCCCTCTCTGGGTTTTCATGACACTATTTTCTCTAGATTTTCCTTCCGACTGTCTTACCCTTTCTTCCATTACTTTGCTGATCATTATCCATATCACAATCTTTACCTGTGTGTATGTTGCCCAGTCCTTTTTCTTCTCTTTCGCTGTCAGTCATCTCAAGTCCAAGTAGATGGCATTGAAAGCAAGTAGCATTGTAGGAGTAGGAACAGACAAAGTGATAAATATGGAAAATGCTGCAGAGTTAGAATCAGCTTGCTTAGTTGGATGTGAGAGATAAGGGAGAATGAAGAATTGGATAAACTGCAAAAGTGTCAAAAATAAAATTAATTTTGAGGTGAAGGAGATTTGAAATTTAGGTGTATAAATCTTCACATTCCTTGCAATAATTAGGTTTAAAGAAATGTTAATTGTTGTTTACGAATATGAAATTGATGTGCTTATAGTTTTGACAACATCAACAGGAGAATGGATTTAAATTCTGTTTCTTATATAGGCAATTAGGTGGCTCCTTGCATAGAAAGAGTGCTGGACTTGAAGCCAGGAAATCTTTAAATTAAATTAAATCTTGAATTAAAATCATGTCTGGAACAAGTATTAACTTTGTGACTCTGGTCACTTCTCTCATCCTTTTTCCTTATCTATAAATTGAGGGTAATAATTTCCTAGAGTCCCTTTTAGAATCAATGAGATTTCATATATAAAGCACTTTGCATACCATAAAGCACTATATATAATGATAATTATTGTATTTCTTTGTTGGTTATCATTATACATTTGTTTTTGGAAATTTTATTTTTCTTCCAGAATTATCTTGGATGAGGCTGCTTTACATTTGTCTGATAAATGTAATACTGTGACTGTAAACTTGAATAGAGGTAAGACATCATTAAATTTAAAAATCTGTAGTGATTACTATTAGATAGAGGTTCACTTCTCTTATAGCAAGTGTTATGAACAACAGATACTTAAAGAAACAGTTTGGAGATTTAGTCTACTTACAACTTAAGAAGGCAGTCAGATTGAAAGAGGTTTGTGTCTTGCTATTTATATTCAAAGCATATATAAATCAAGGATAAAGTATTTACCTTTAAAAATGAGATGTTATGAGTACCCTTTGTCCAGAAACTGTAATTCCTTTATATTACCTAAATCCTTATAGTTTATTCTTAAATTAAATTGTCATAAATGTTGATAGTATTAACAAGAAACATTTTTATAAAAAATATCATTATTATAGTTGTTAAATTTATTTATTTATTTATTTAATTTTAGATTATGTTCGTGTAATGGACATGGGCCTTTTGGAATTAACTATCACAGCAATGAAGTCTGATTCTGATGGGGAGCAAGTAAGTTATTAAATAGATAAAATAAAAAAGATTTTTTTAATTTAAACCAATAATTGCTTTAAGAATTATTTTATGACCTGCTTCATTTGGATATGAATAAATGAATGTTTCAGGATAATTTCTAAATTAAAAATGAATATGTATTTTTTCAGTATCATAGTATGGCAGTTTGCTACATTTAATACTATTTTTGTAAATACAGGCTATAATATGTTTTCTTTTGCATTTTAGTACTGATAAACATATTTCATCTTTTTTTTTTTCACTCCTGTTCAGACTCAGCCTCGCTTTGAGCTGCACTGTTCTAGTGATGTTATTCACATCAGAACATGCTCTGATTCTTGTGCTGCCCTTATGAATCTTATACAGTATATTGCAAGTTATGGTGATTTACATGCACCCAGTAAAACAGAAGTTAAGCCTGCAGCTGTCCAAAAGAAAACAAAGGTATGGAATGGACAAGTGTTAGCCATTTCTTTCTGTGCAATAGGGTGAAGTAGATCTTTTCTTGAACAGCCTTATGTGTGAAGGGAATTTGTACTTGTAATATGTATGTAATCCTAACTGTTGTACATGCCTCATTTGAGATTGCCTTTTCTTAATGTTAACTTTTAGGATTTGCTATTTTTAAGTGTATTTCTTCACATGTATAAGTGTTTTGAAATGTATAAAGTGTTGGGAAAATGCAAATTTATTTATTTGAATTCTTAATCATAGCCTACTTAGGCTTTCCTCATTTTTAACATTCTCATTTATTAGTAATTTTTCAGGCTTTTAAAAATCAGGTTTTTATAGTTTTGATATGTCAAGCTAGTTCCATAATTGTAAAGATTTTAACTTTATAGTTAATTCCTATATTTTTTACTCCCTTTTATTCATAATTCCATGTTCTTTTAATAAGGTTACATTACTTTGATGTTTAGTTTAATAAACATTATTCTGGCAGCCAGATCAGTGGGGAAAAGTATTGAGTGCTGGACCCAGTATTGACTCGTATGAATTTCTTTTCTTTCTTTTTTTTTTTTTTTTTTTTTGCTTTTTGCTGAGGCATTTGAGGTTAAGTGACTTGCCCAGGGTCACACAGCTAGGGAATGTTAAGTGTCTGATTTGAACTCAGGTCCTCCTGACTTCGGGGCTGGTGCTCTATCCACTGCGCCACCTAGCTGCTCCTAAATTTCTATTTATCATATTTACTGTCTCTTTATATACTGTCCTTTCCGTAGTTTAGTATTTAACATTTATCTCTGTATAAACTTTAAAATATAGCCTGTGCTCCTTAAATGATTTTGTTTATTTCTTCTAGGACTCTGATGCAAATTAGTATAGGTTTGAATATCTTGCTATGATCTAAATGCATATCATTATAATTGAAATATTTAGATTGAGAAGAAATAAGAAAAGCTACTTAATACAATTTCTTATTTCTTCTTCCTCTACATATATTTGTTATTCTTGTCATCCAATATCAGTTTATTGTTTCAGTTTTAAAATGATGGACAAATAAAATTACTTATATCTCTTAGCAAATTTTAATTGCTAGTGGTGCTAAAAATAGTATTCTTAGTTGACTATTACCTTCCTCTTCATTTCCATACCCTCCTCCTCATTTCCAATCTGTTGCCAAGTCTTGTTAATTTTATCTTCAAAATATCTCATATATGCCCTCTTCTCTTCCTCTAATATTGCCACTACCTTGGTATAGATCTTTATTTTATATACAGACGTAGGACATTTTCACAGATTGAACTCCTGTACTTGAGATTCTCTTTGTCCTCATCCCTGCTTCCTGGCTTTGCTTCCTGTCAATCCCAGAAAAATTCCACCTAGAAGGCTTTTCTGATCCTCCTTAATGGGCTGTCCCTTTCCTTTGTTGCTTTGTTTTATCTATGTATATTTTGTTTTACATAATTGTTTGTATGTTATATCCCTTTAGTGGATCAGTGAGATAGAAGACTAGACCTGGAGTCAGGAGACCAGAGTTTAATCTGACCTAAGACATTACTAGTTCTGTTATCCTGGGCAAGTCATTTAACCTTTATGTGCCTCAGTTTCCTGATCTGTAAAATGGGGATGATAATAACATATACCTCCTAGAATTGTGAGATTCAAAGTTAGTATTTATAAACAGGCTTAGGATAGTGCCTGACCCATAGTTGGCGATACATACTTTCTATGTTCCTTCCTTCTTTCCATTAGACTTGGAGCTTTTTGAGGGCAGGGATTATTTTTTGTATCCCTAGTGCCTAGAATAATGCCTAGCTCATAATAGGCTGTATAAAAAGACTTGTTCCCTCCCTAGTTGACTAAATCTGGGATCTCATTGATAAATGAAAGTATATAATCCACTTTGAAAGTACATATACCAGTCAATATATAGTACATAAGTACAATATAACGTACATAAACCAGTTTATCCTGTGTGATTTTTGTCTCCATTCTTTTGAATTTTTCCTAGAGCATCTGCTAGTAGATTTGGAGACCTGCTTTTGAGTGCTGTAATTGAGTGCAGTAATTACTTTCCACTTAACTACTTTCTCTTGCTGCATTATTGGTTCACTATTTGTGATTATTTCTTTGATGTCTTTTTACCCCATTTGTTGTGTACAAATCATCTTTTAGATCCATAATGAATTTTACCTTTTTTTGTTAGTGATACCTAAAGTGTTAATACTCCAGAGATTGCTATTTATTATTACCATGAAAATAAGTATTAACAGGTTAAGGTTTTGTATGAAAGAGCTTGTGAAGAGACTTTATAACTTCCCAGATGTAACCTTAGTCCTCTGATTCTAAGTCTAGTATTCTTTTTACTGTACCATATTGCCTATATAAACTTTTCTTGTTGCCTATAATTAGATATAGTTTTATGTTTTTTATAAGCATTTTTCTGTTTTTCTCTCTGTTAATTTCTGGAAATCTATTCCTGTTGCTCTTCTTACATTTTAGCTTCTTTATATATTATCTCTGTGCTTATCCATAGATGGTTTTTTTTTTGTTTGTTTTTTGTCCTTCCTCTTTAAGTTTTAGTTTAATGGTTGTTTGTAACCCTCTAAAGACATTTTAACCGTTCAGTCTCTTGTTGAGAGACTATATTTTAATCTGTGAAACAGAAATTCAGATTCTCTTACTAGTTACCATCTTTTATCTATTCAGTTTCCATATATGCCTTTTTAAAATCTTAAATCTTTGCTTTTTGCTTACCAGCAGTGATTAAAATGCTAATGTTTCTATGATCTTCTGTTTCCTGTCTAAGATTTCATAATTGTTAGCAGTGTTTCCTAAAATTTTTCTGATGGTATCAGTTCTGCCTTCATGAATTACTGGAAATGAGTTTTAATTGTCTTGTCAGGTTTTATTCCTAGAAGCCTCAGAAAAGATAGCAGACCACTTTTTAACATCAAAATAACAAATTGCAACTTCACACCCCTCAAGATGAAGTCATAAACCACCACTATTAATGTCTTTTTTTTCCTCTGACCCTTAACTTTGGATAGTTTTTCACATGTGATTCACTCACTTGGATGTTATATAAAATTGACATGTAAGAAATCTAAAAACCTAGGTGCTTCATTGAAGGAGTGTTTTTTTGTGAACTTCACTTAAATTGTTTTGTTGTTGTTAACATAGGTGGATACCACTAGTTGCCCATCTTCAAGAGGTCTAGTACTTCCTGAAGCTGATCAACAAATCTTGAGAGAATTGATGAGTGATGCCATGGAGGAAATTGATATACAGCAAGCTGCTTCTCCCATAAAGCTGCAATCTAATGGTAAGTTATAAACTTTGTCTTTGTCAGCACTGATGGTATAATTCAATCTTCTATTATATATTTCCAATTTTCAACATCCAACTTACTTTGGAGTACAAATTTCAGTCAAAAAAAGTTTGTTTTTTTTTTAATCACTTGATTATTTAGCATTCAGTCACATCTTATTTCAGTCACTCTAGTATCTTCTGGAAGATAGAGAAAAGATAGAGGATATGATCATTGTGCTCAGAAAACTCAGTGTAATGGGCATGATTCAGGAACTAGATTCATGTACTTGCAATGTGAGTAGGGCAAGACAGTTTGCTGTTAAATACTAAATTTTGTGGCATAGAAATAAGTTCAAAAATATGGTCAAAGAAATTTTCATGGAGGGGGTAAAACTTGAGTTTTACCTTAAGTGATAGTCAATGACAGTTAACTTTAAATAAGCAGAATGACAATGCCAGTTTGGAAAAGAGCATAAGCATACTCAGAATGAGAGTAAAATAATGCCATTTAATTCAGTTCATTAAACATTTAATTTAAATGTATGTGATATAGTATAAGCAAGGAATATGAACATTTAAAGTAATTTAGAGTTCCAGAAGTAATTTGGAAATCCTAAGAGTTGATATATCCATGTATAGACAATTGAACAATTCTTCCACAACTATCACATTATTTTTAATAAATAATGAGAATATCTTTAATTTAAAAACAATGTTTTTGGCAAGTATAATTGGGGTATGTGTGTGTGTGTGTGTGTGTGTGTGTATCACATGTGCATTCTATTAAATTTTTATTATACATTTATTATAATATAATTTATGGCAATTGAGAAAAAAATCAAATAAAAATACATAGTAGAGGACAAAACCTTACTCCAAATGCCTAAACTATAACAGTTTCATAGAAAAGATAGTCTAATCTGCCATTAGACAAATCTTTTGAGGATATCCTTTTTGAAATGTTCTGGTCAATTAATCTCCTAAAGCTTAAATATTCCCTACATTTTTTTCTATGATATTCCTTGAATTTATCTTTTTTAAAATCTAATTTAGTGTGATTTGAGGAAAATCATAAAAAAAACATTTTATCATTTTGTAAGATTCTATCACCCTGACTTCTGAAATTTGGATCTTGAATTTCAGCATGTTCTTTCTGTTTTAAGATTTCTGCAAATGTACTGTTAAGTTAAAAAAAAAAGCATTTTAAGTAAAATTTTTTTCTTTCTTTTTTTTTTTTTGCTGAGGCAATTGGGGTTAAGTGACTTGCCCAAGGTCACCCAACTCAGGTGTGTTGTGTCTGAGGCCAGATTTGAACTCGGGTCTTCCAGACTTCAGGGCTGGTGCTCTATCCACTGCACCATCTAGCTGCCCCTGTAAAAATGCTTTTATGTTATACCGTAGAATTTTAGAACCAGGAGAGCCTTTAAAAGAGGGCATCTTTCTCCTTTTATTACATGAGGGATACATGTATAGCTAATTATTAATTGAGTTGGGACTGGAAATCAAGTCTTTTGACTCCCAGCTCTGCTTTTCATTACATCATGTTGAATTTTCCATAAAGAAGATGAATTTGTTTGTGAATAGTATACCTATAACTTACTTTTGAAATTATGTATTTATACATTTTAAAAGGACTTACTTGTTGAAAATTTCTCCTTTTGGAGATTGATATGTGTTTTCTAATGGAAGACAGTTTTTTTCCATTTAGGTATTTTGGATGAAAAATCAAAAACTCAGGAACCATCATCTTGCTCAGATCTCTTCCTGTTCCCAGATGAAAGTGGGAATATCTCTCAGGAGCCTAGTCCCAGCTATGTCTCATGCACTCAACACTTGATTAATGATGCAATGATAGATGTACCTTCAGAAAATGATGACTTTTGTATTCTTTTTGCACCTAAAGTTACCATTCATGTAAGAAATCATTAATACTTATAATTTTAGGGATATGTGATTTCATTGGAGTTGGTATACCTTCCACTAATGCACATCATTGTGTTAGCTAAAGTAGGTAGTCTCTGAGAGTTGTAGTTGAAGATTTCATGACCTTGTCACTAATTTGGTTGATGAATTCCTCTGACCATAGGTTGGTCCTTGATTGACAGAAACTTCTGTTACCTAGTCTGTATTCAAAGTGTTATCCACTTTGTTAACTTCAAGAGATTGTTCCAGGTTCACTCTTTTGTTATGATGAGATACTGAGAAGAACATTTGTGTTAAATTAAAATGTTTAAGAGTTAAAACAAGGGGCACAAAATAGAGTGAAGGATTTTAGAAGTTAATTCCTTAAAAAACCCATTTCCAACTTTTGAATTTGTATTTATTTAAATGTGACATTTTTTTGTAGTTTTGTAACTTACTAAAATCCAAGCAATAATACTTATTCTATATTTAACTATGCACAAACCCTTTGGATAGTCAAGCTATTTGTGATAGTAGAATTTAGAAGCTGAACAACATAGCCTCTCCAATATTTTGGTGAGGGGAAAATAATAATGTTCAGGAGGATGGTTAATGACATCTTTAAAAAACAAATTTGGAATATATTCATCAGTAACTCTAGGTGGGTTTTTTGTCATTAAGTTCTATACATCTTGTTTTCGAAATTTATTGTCCTATTCCTCTTTTCTAATCTTAATTCTGAGTTTTAATCCTTTAATTTTATAATCCATGTCATAGAATCACAAAAACCTGAATGATAGTGATGTTTCTGTATAGGTTCACAGAGGTTTGTAGAATTACAGAATTTAGATTAGGAACAGATTTAAGGATAACTTGGGTTAGTCCTTTACTTTTGTAGAAAAGGAAACTAAAGTATATAGAGGTAATGTACCTCATTTAAGGTTACCAAGCAAGAAGACCTCAATTTTTTAAACACAACTTCAAGCACTTAATGACTTTATGACCTTGGCAAGTCAGTTCACCTCTGCTTCAGTTTCCAAAATGAGAATAATAATAGAACCTACCTCTCAGGGTTGTTGTGAGATCAAATGAGATAATATTTGTAAAAAATGTTTAGCACAGTGCCTGGTACATGATAGATGCTATATCATGTGCTTATTCCCTTTGTTATTTCCTTCTTAGTATATCCCCTCTTCTGTTTTCTTGCACTAAAGATTTTAAAAGAGGAAAAGAATCAGTATATGAAAATCAACTGACATATTGCCTGTCTTAACATGTTACAAAAATCAGATGAGGGAGGGATAATAAAAATGCATGTTTTTCAAAAAATATTTATATAGAGAGTTCATTTCCAAGAAAAGTTCTCTCCCTTCCCCCCAATTCTTCATTGGATTTAAAAGAATAGAAGGACTCCTAGTGATTATATGAGAACATTCTCATAAAGAGTGTTTATGGGCACATTAAGTAAATGATTTCAATAATTGTGATTTTCCCCCCCCTCTTAGGAGAAGGAAGAAGAGCCAGTAGTGAAGACAATGGTTGATGATGGTATTGTAATAATAGAAAATCATTTTAGTCTGCCTGTAAAAAAAACAGATACTAGCAAAGCCCCATTACACTTCCCTACTCCTATTATACGATATGTTGTTAAGGAAGTCTCTCTTGTTTGGCATCTCTATGGAGGAAAGGATTTTGGAACGGTGCTACCTACATCTCCAGCTAAAAGTTATGTGTAAGTTAGTTTCTGTTTTTTCCCCCTAAGTATTTCTGTTAATTTTATAGAAAATAAAAATATTGTGAAAATGCTCTGTATAGGTTTTATGTTGTTGTTTTTTTTCTAATCTTCCCCAACCCCCAATTTTTCACTATTTTTTGAGTGATGACTTATAATGTAGTTGCTAAAGTTAATAATTCTATAGCTCTCCTTATGTTCTTATGTGAAATTTATATGTGTTCTTCTAAATTTAAGTAATTTACACTGACATAAAGTAGAACTTAGATGCTGAAATGTTTTAATTATAAGCAGGGAATTTGGACTGCTATGTATCATAGCAAATTGAGAGTACTTGCCTGGTGTACTACTTTAAAAAGGAATGGTAATGGACTACACAGTATTTGACTTTGTACCTTAGTAGGATTTTCATCTTTGAAAGTATACTACTTCATCCAATAGAAGTAGATTGTAGAGTATATCAGCATGTGAAAGAGGAAAAGTTTGGGTGATCTGGGCCTCTATTAGTAGTGTGATCCCAATATCATCGTAGACTCCTAGGGTCTTATGTCAGTTTTGAATTATTTGTGGGGTTCATTTGGCTTGATCATACTCAGAAGGATATACCTCCTATCTGCTGAAAGTCCCTTAGGAAAGTGCTCTCTGGGAATTCTGTTAGTCTTACAGAGGTTGCAGAAGTGGCCATTGTGAAATAATTAAAGAAAACCCCATTGACAGATGAATTGTGCCCTTACCCTAGGACAGACTTCCCTCCTCTTCCCCCTATCCCCCCCAAAGCAGAAATGTGACACAAGGGATCTTAAGACTCAAACCTCTCTAGCTACCTATGTCTAGAATGGAGAAATAGCTTGCTCAGGATCACTCAGCTTATATTTAAGTCAAGACTATCTTTAAATAAGTCTCACTGAAAAAATTATAGTATTATACCTTTGTAGTTTGTTACATTGCTGATTAATAGTAAAATGCACATAATTAGTATACATCAAGCAATCAATTTAGGATAGTGCTTTAAATTATATTAAGTATTCTATTTCTTCTTTGGAACTGCGTGTATATGTGTGTGATTAATTCTTCTGTGATCTGACTGATTTGTCTCTTAAAAAATATTTCTGTGATAACATTAATTGATTTATTTGAAATATTTCTTTCTTTAAGATATATTTTTTGGTTTTCACTTGTAGTAGTCCACACAGTTCCCCTTCTCATACACCCACGAGACATGGACGTAGCATGACATGTGGAGGAAAAGGAAGGAATTTTGACTTTTTAATGGAAATACAGTTGAGTAAGGTGAGACAACATTTTGAAAGACAGCTTTGACTCTTTAGTTGAACCTGGTTCTCATACAAATAAAGGACAAACCTTTTATGCTTGGAAGTGTTGTACAGCCTACCCTTGTGGAGTGGGTAGGGTTGGCCTAATATAAGGTACTTAAGTGGTTTCACTGTAGCAGAGGTGTCCAATATAGGACACATGGGCCACTTCAGAATAGAGCTAAATAAAAATATAGTATGACATAGAGAATATTACTTTGTGGTTTTCTAAATCTATATATAACCTACATAATCAATTTGAATTTGATATCACTATTTTAGAGTGTAGGATCCCTGTCTACTTAACTGCCATAGTCCAGTCTCTCTTCTTCTCAAAGAGAAAAATCTTAGATAAAATAATCCAGATAAGGATGTTGCAGCCTCTTAATTAGATTAGCCTCTTAATAAGCTTTAAGGCTCTCTCTTTCTACTCAGTGCTTAATCCAACTGCTAAAATTATCTTACTAATTTAGAAGTCTAATTGTGTTATTATCCTACTTTGGATCCTTCTGTGGGGTTCCTGATTGACCATGAGATAAAATGCAAACTCCTCAACTTCTCATTTCAGGCCAATCTCACTTCATGTCTATTTACCAAGTTTATTACACATCTTTTCTTTATTCAGGGAAGTCAGACTGGCCTACTTAAGATAACATTACATCTCTGCTTTCCATGTCTTTATGTAAAATTGTTTGTCTAAGAATCTTAGCATTCTTAGCTGTCAAGACTGAGTTTGTGGACATCCTTTTACCAGAAATCCTCCCTGGTAGTTCCTCCACTCTCTAAGTTATCAAGGCACTCTCTCTACTCTGACAGTTACTTTATATTTTATTTATATTGAGTCACAGGATTGTAGGTACAAAGATGCAAGGACCTCAGTAGTTACTTAAACTAATGCCTCATTTCACAAATAATCTCCTTAAGCTAAGGAGATTAAATAACTTGTTCAGGGTAACACCTGTGTAATCAACCCAGGAAGAATTCAAACCCAGATCTTCTGACTCCTCACTTATTACTACTTTCTTGCAATCTTCCAATAGAACAAAAACAGTTTGAGGTTGAGAACTATCTTTTGTTATTTTATCTTGTTAACCCTAATAGTAGTGCCTGGTAGGCACTTAATAAATATTTAATTGGATTGAATTAGATTAAATTGAATACAGTGGATTTTTTATGTTATAAAAGTGGGTATTTTCTCCACTGATAAAAGCTAGAACTTACTATACTTTCTCATATTGTATTTTTCTTGTTCATATCATTTCAGAAAATCTCAGAGAATCTACTAAATATTCCACTAAATCTTTTTGATCTTTGTGGGTACTAGTGCAGCAAATAAGCTGTTTTTTATTCTTCATTTACACAAAGGTCATTGTTGAAAATAGTCTTCAATTCTTTTTATGTATGCTATGTGGTAATCCATGATCTTTTAGAATACTAGCAGCTTCTATAGTTTCATAATACTGAGAAAATTTTAGCATTATTTGAATTCAACAGGTTATGTGTATGCTTTATTACTTAATGTACACAGGGCACTGTGGAGACTAGAAAAATGGGTAAGATATATCTCTGCCCTCAATGAGCATTTAGGTTACTAAAAAAGATAAGACAGGGCATTAATACAAATTGCAATATTATAAGTGCAAGGAAAAATTATGAAAGAAGAATGCCTAGTATAGAACCTTGAGGAAAGAGTAGTGTTAAAGACATGGGATGGGAGAAGGAAGAAGAGCCAGTGAAGAATATAAAAGAGAATGTTTGGACAGAGAGGTAGAAAAGAACGAAAATTTGGTATTACTGACTCTGATTATTAAGGAATAAGTGATTAACAGTGAGATGTTACAGAAAGGTCAACAAGGTTTAGAAACCTTTGAAAAAACATTTGGATTAGGCAAGAAATTTATTGGTGAACTTAAGGTAGTTTTAATAGAACAGAAATAATGGAATCCAAATTATACTGGGTTGAGGAGAACATTGTTGAATAAAGAGGTTAAGGCAGCAAATGTAGACTTTTAGAAATTTGGCAGTAAAGGAACTGAAGAACATGGAACAATAACTTGACAAATAAAGGCGGCCTGAATGTATTAATGGACAGGTAGGTGACATTGGTAGAGCACTGGACCTGGAGTCAGGAAGACCTGAGTTCAGATCCAGCTTTACATACTTACTACTAATACTTTGATCTTAGGCAAGCCATGTAACCCTATTCACCTAAGTTCTCTCATCTGTAAGATGAGCTGGAGAAGTAAATAACAAACCATTCTAGCATCTTTGCCAAGAAAACCCTAAATGGGTTTATGAAGAGTTGTACATAAAGAATTGTACACAACTGAAAAGACTGAATAACAACAATGAATATGTTAATAGGTAGAGGGGAAGAAGTACATGGAAAGAGAGAAATTAGAAATGCCAATAGAGTTTAGAGTTGATTGATGGTACAATTTACTCAGAGATGGAATGGAAAGAGGAATTAGCATTTGGAAGAGGTATAGTCACCTTATATTTGGTAAAAGGAGGGAAGAAGT
The DNA here is from genome assembly GCA_023553655.1 of Myrmecobius fasciatus. Lineage (NCBI taxonomy): Eukaryota > Metazoa > Chordata > Mammalia > Dasyuromorphia > Myrmecobiidae > Myrmecobius > Myrmecobius fasciatus. The sequence goes on from JAJPUD010001145.1 coordinate 127,889, forward strand.
GGAGAGGACAGGTGAACATACAAAAAGTTTTTTGAGCTATGGAAGAATGGAGATGAACTCTTAGTGAAGTAAAGCTTTGTCACCTGAGAGATAATATTAAAATATAAAAATCGGGGAAAATATTTTTGGAATAGTTGTGGTATATTAAGAATTTGAGAATAAAATTTTTAGTGATGTGTGTTAACTCTCTTAGTTTATAGTTCTTTTCCACAGCTTTTTAAATAATGTATTAGTTTAAGTTTCTTCCCAATCTCCCAGGTTTGGAATCTTGGCATTACACTCAGTTCCTTTTACTGTGTCACTGTATACTTGTAATCATTTGCTAAATCTTGTTCCTGTTACCCTAGAAGATCTTTCACATCTAACTTCTACTTTACATAGCTATTATCTAAGTTTAGGCACTCATCACTTCTAACCTGGACTATGGCAGGGACTTCTTATCATGTCTGCCCTTCTCAAGTCTCTTCCTCTCCAATACAGCCTCCACATACCTACACTTAAATGATTTTCCTTAATCTTAATCTGACCAAGCCATGCCTTTACTTATTAACTTAATTGATTTTCTTTTTTTGTACCTTATCTTTGTAGCCTTATTATATTTTATTCCTCCTCCTGCATGGTACTGTCAATCCAAACTAACTTGTACCTCATACATTACTTCTTTTCCCATCTCCATGCTTTTTCATTGGCTTTCCCAATGGCAGGAATCTAATATCTCCTAGCCTTTGCTTCATATGATGCCTCACTTCCTTTAAGATGTAATTCAAACATTGACTCTATACAAAGCTTTTTCTGATAATTCCCAATTACCTTGTATTTAATTACTTCATATTTATTTTGTCTCTATGTATATGTTGTCACTCCCAAGAGATTGTAAACTCCTTGAGAAGAAAAATTGTTTCCATTTTTGTCTTTGGATCCTCACAGCCTTCTATATAGTGCCTGCTCTTTTAACAAGTATTTGTTAATTGTTTTAGATTACAGTATGAGAAACTTAATTATTCTAGATTGTATACTTATTTATATTTCTTATATAGGCAATTATACTTCTTGGATTTGTTCATTATTTACTAGTATTAACTTGTTTTAAAGTAACTTTTTGAAATGGAAAACATTTTTTTTATTCTATATATGTTGCAAATGAGGTGAAACTAAATGACTCTAAAGGCTAAATAAGAAATGCTATAATGTTCATTCTTCCTTATTTCACACACTAAACAGAAACGATGCTTAATTTTAGGGAGTGAACCTAGTTGACCGAACATGTAATAATTGCTCTGTATTCCTGATCTGTGTTCAGATGTTATCCATTTTATTTTAATGTGAAGGTGAAGTTTCAGCATGAAGTATATCCATCAAGCAAACCAGATTGTGAATCCAGCCTTTTAGAGCATCCAGTGTCACGCCAGGTGTTTATCGTTCAGGACTTGGAGATTCGTGATCGCCTTGCTACATCACAAATGAACAAATTTTTATATCTTTACTGTAGTAAGGAGATGCCTAGAAAAGCCCATTCTAACATGGTAAGGTCTTAGTATTTTTCAGTTGTTTGTTAGTTTGAGCAAATAGGCAATAGGAAGATACTTTTGTTAGATCTAGCTGTGCAGTACTTCTTGAAGCCTCATAAAAGAATAGAGTTGACTCTGTGTTCATGAAGATTAAACAGACAAGTGTAAGTTTTGCCGGTATCTACCAGACTATAATGGCCTTAAGAACTCACATTTTGGAATATCCCTTGTGTGCCATCTGAAACCCAGTGTAGCAAAGTATAGGAATTTGTCAGAAGGTTGACATGGGTATTTTGATATGAAGAGCATTTAGAAATATTCTTAAACATTTTTTTGATTTCTAATTTTTTTTTTTTGCATATTTTTTCACCAACATTGTGGTAACAGTAGGAAAAACTCATGTTTCTAATGACCTATACAAAACCTTCATTGTTTTTGAAAGTGTAATTTTGGTTTAATTTTGGTCAGATAGAGTCAGGATTCTTTTTTTTTTTTTTTTTAAGTGAAAAGGTTTGTTTTCTTTTCTAATTTAGGAGAGAATGTGAATTGAATTTGTGGAGGGATCAGTCAGTTTTTATCAAAGATCATTTTGTGATAGTTCTTATTTTTGATTAAAAATAATTTTTTCTCATTTATCTTCTAGTTAACAATTAAAGCATTACATGTACGTCCAGAATCTGGAAGAGCACCACAAGAATGCTGTTTAAGAGTGTCATTAATGCCACTCCGACTCAATATTGACCAGGTTTGTATTTTTAAACTATAATGTGTATTTTAATTTAAAAATATAAAAAAATTTTAAATCCTTACAGTATATTTTAATAAACTCATATATAGCCTTTATACTTCTTAAACTTAAGTATTGTATTAAACTTAAGCTTTTAACAGATGAAGAAATTTTTGGTTTCTTATACTTATTCAACAAACATTTGTTAGGCAAAGCTTATGTGTGAAACTCTATAAGCCTGTAACAGAAAATTCAGTCCCTTGCTTTCATGTAATTTATAGCTTATTACTAGGGATAATGAAGAAAAACAGATAACATGTTATGCTCATTAGAAAATTTGCAAAAAATTTATAGCAGGTCAGAATGCAAAAATAATTGTATACTTGTGAATGTCTTTGTAAAATAAACAAAATTTTAGCTATTATTTATGCCTGGGTGATTGTAGGAAGAAATAATTTTGCAGGACTATTGATAATAAACTTAGTAACAACCAACAAAATAAAGTCCTAGGCATATGTCTGCTAAAAAATTTATTGAATGCAGATATTTCATGAATGCATTTAGATTGCTATATTTTTTCTTATTAAAAAAGGTAGTGTCTTATTGAGAAAAATAACTTAAAAATGCTTATTCAAATTTAGCAAGACTTTACAAAAGTCATTATTGTTTACTAATTTTTTTCTAGATTGACAGCACAAAGTAGTAAATACTTTGATGTATGATTCAGTTTGATATATGTATTTGAAATTTGTATTTTGGTATGATCAAAATATAATAAAATATTGATGGGAAATATTGCTAATGGAAGGCCTTTTTGAGATTAAAAATCTGATTAAATTACTGATCTTTTTGAAACCATTATGCCAAATTTATTGAGCTCAATTTTCTTTAATAGATTTGTATAGCTTTTTAAAAAAATATTGAATTTCCTGCTTTAGCTATAGTATATATTATTTTAAAATAAGGAAAATTAATCTTGGATAAAAAAGCCAGGGAAATTAATTTTTATGAATATATTAAAAAGTCAAGGGAAAGAAAGGGAAAGCATCCCTAAGATGCTGTACCTCGAAAGCAAACAAAAAAACCAAAGCCATAGTGAAAAAAAGAAAAGTCAAAATGAAGTTTGAGATGGGTTGGGTTAAAAATTGCAATTTCATCTCTGCGCGTTCTCCCTCCACAGATGCAGATTATAGTCTCTTTAGAAGTTAACCACCTTTGAGAGTTGTTATAGCTGAAAGTATCATCTCTCAATCAGCAAAGTGATAAGGCTTTCCAAATTTATGATAGTCATTGTAAAGCACAAATGTAATGTATTACTGGAGCTATATATGCACATTTGTGTATGTGTATAGCTATTCATAGATATGTTTGTTTTTATGTGTATATATTAAAAAATCCAAACCTTTTTACTTAAAATAACATGCTTAACCATACTTGAGTTTTTATTAAAGCTTCTTATTTACAATATGTATGCATGGGTAATTTTTCAACCTTGACACTTGCAAAACTTTCTGTTCCAAATTTTTCCTTTCTTCCCCCTCCCCTCTCCCCTAGATGGCAGGTAGTCCAATATATGTTAAATATGTTAAAATATATGATAAATCCAATATATGTATACAAATTTATACACTTGTCTTGCTGCATAAGAAAAATCGGATCTAGAAAGAAAAAAAACCTGAGAAGGAAAATAAAATGCAAGCAAACATCAATAGAAAGCATGAAAATGTTATGTTGTTGTTCATACTCAGTTCTCATAGGCCTCTTTCGGGGTGTAGATGGTTCTCTTCATCACTGAACAATTAGAACTGATTTGAATCGCCTCATTGTTGAAGAGAGCCATGTCCATCAGAATTGATCATCATATAATCTTATTGTTGCCTTGCATGATGATTTCCTGGTTCTGTTCATTTCATTTAGCATCAGTTCATGTAGGTCTTTCCAGGCATCTCTGAAATCATCCTAGTGGTCATTTCTTACAGAACAATAATATTCCATGACATTCATATATCATAGTTTATTCGGCCATTCTACAATTGATGGGCATATTTATTTTCCAGTTTCTAGCCACTACAAAAAGGGCTGCCACAAACATTTTGCGCATGTGGGTCCTTTTCCTTCCTTTAAGATCTCTTTGGGCTATAGGCCCAATAGAAACATTGCTGGGTCAATAGAAACATGCAGTTTGAGAACTTTTTTTTTTTTTTTTTTTAAGCATAGTTCCAAATCACTCTCCAGAATGGTTGGATCTGTTCACAGTTCCACCAATGTCTCAGTGTCCCAGTTTTTCCACATCCCCTCCAACATTCATCATTGTCTTTTCCTGTTATCTTAGCCTATTTGACAGATGTGTAGTGGTATCTCAGAGTTGTTTTAATTTGCATTTCTCTGATCAATAGTGATTTCATATGACTAGAAATAATTTTAATTTCATCATCTGAAAATTGTTCTTATCCTTTGACATTTATCAATTGGAGAACAGCTTGAATTCTTATTAATTTGAGTTAATCATCTATATATTTTAGAAATAAGGCCTTTATCAGAACTTTTGAATGTAAAAATGTTTTCCCAGTTTATTGCTTTCCTTCTGATCTTGTCTGCATTAGTTTTGTTTATACAAAAACTTTTTAACTTAATCAAAATTATCTAT
>JAJPUD010001145.1:142770-164015 GCA_023553655.1 Myrmecobius fasciatus
CTTTTACCATCTTAGTAGAAATTCAAAATTTACATAAATTATCAATAAAAGTTAAGTTTGAATATAGAACTATTTTTGGTGGACATTTAAAAATAGTATTCATATTCTTGTGATGGTACATTCTACCTTTTTATTTAAAAAATGAATTGTTTTAACTAATGAGAATTTTTTTAATATAAAGACATATTTATTTGTAGGCCTTACATAATATGTTCTTTAAAGATCCATGAACTATTGACATAATATTGAAATATCCCCATCTGCTGGCAAAAGAATACTGTTTTGCATATTATTGTGTCAATAATTTTTAAAAATATAATGCAAATGTAACAGGAATCTGCCATATAATATCCTTGTATAAGTCATTTTTAACCTCTACTTGAAATGTTCCCTTCTTTTTTTGTCCTCCCTACCACAACTACCTCATATTTACTTTTCTGTTCTATTTGTGTTTTGATACATACTCATTCTTTTTTCCAATAGAAGACAAGCTCCTTGACAAGAACTATTTCATTTTTGTCATTGCAACCACAGCCTGTTTTGCTAGGCATATGTGGAAGAGAGAGAGTAGGCTTTTAGTAAATACTTGTTGAATGATATGCATAATTTTTTGCATGTGATTACATGCCCACATATACAGAGATCATTAATGAAGAGGTTTTTTCAATATTTGTATGCATTGTACATTAAATGAAATGTCAAAAACCATAATGAAAATTCCTTTTTGGGGGTTTGTTTTTATTTTTATTTATTTATTTTTGTTTTCCTTTTTCTTTTTAGAGAATCCCTAATATATTTGGATTTAGAAATCCAAATTTTAATTAAATTAACAAATTTTAACTCTTACATAGAGTTTTGGCCTATATCAGAAAGATTAATTAATGACTTAAAAGATCTTTATTACTACTTTTTGGAATTTCTAAATAGATATAAGTGTAATTACAGTAATTGGAAGCTCATTTATTTTGTATGTGTAGGTAGGGATTCTTTCTACTGGGACAAAAATCGTAACCTTCAATTTAGAAGATGGTCGTTAAGAGTTTCTATAGAATTTTAAGAACCAAAAATGGCTCTTATGATGATTATATGTTGTTTTTAAATTTTAGGATGCCTTGTTTTTCCTGAAGGACTTTTTCACTAGTCTTTCTACAGAAGTGGAACTTTTAATGACTCCAGATCCAGAAGGTACTTTGTATGTGTCAGATGACCTAAGTTTGATTCCTAGTTTTGCTTCTTTTACTGACTTTGTAAGCTTGGGCATGTTATTTCTCTCTGGATTTAAGTTCCTCATCTATAAAGTAAGGTTATTGATGAAAGACTTTCTAAAAATTCCTTCTAGCTCTGAGTATTATAGGTAATAATATAATGACTTTACCAATCACTTTACACATATTATATTTTAGCCTAATTTATAAAGTATTAATACTCTATAGATATAAGTTGATATTGTCAGGTGGAAGTGATGTACATTTATTTTTAATTTATACAAAGATATTCTCTAATGATGACCCTAAATGAATCGAGTAAATTCTGTCTCTCATATAGATTGTGCTTTGTTAACTGAACACATTAAATGTATCTAATGTATAATTATTTGAAAGAATTATAAAAAATTTTAAAAATATCTATTGCTTATTTTCAGTAAAAAAATCTCCAGGTGCTGATGTTACCTGTAGTTTGCCAAAGCATTTGAGTGCCTCAAAGGAGCCAAACCTAGTTGTTTCTTTTCCTGGGCCAAAGGAACAATGCCAAAATGGCAGTTCAGTGGAAGTGGTTAATGGAGAGGAGGAGGATTTACCTGAAGCAACACTATTTAGTGATCAACCTGTGTTTTTTAGGTAAAGTCTTTTTTTTCCCTTTGTCATTAATTTTTTTTGAATTTTGAGGCATTAGAGTTTATTCAGCTTTTTTTTTTTTATAATACGAACCCATGATGTATCTAAAGAATATAGGACTTTTTTAAGAGTCCTAATCAGGAGATTTGATATTATCATTTAAAATCCTGAGGTGTTTTTACTTGTGTGATATAGTAGATAGAGTGCTAGCATGGAGTCAGGCATGCTCATCTTCCTTTTTTTTTATTTTTAAAATTTTTTTATTAAAGCTTTTTATTTGCATAACATGTATGGGTAGTTCCTCAACACTGATCCTTACAAAGCTTTCCGTTTTCCCCCCATTCCCCTCCTCTCCCCTAGATGGCAGGAAGTCCACTACATGTTAATTATATTAAAATACTTGACAAGTCGAATACATGTATACATATTTCCATACTTATCTTGCTATGCAAGAACAATCATATCTACGTGAACAAAAAATATCTGAGAAAGGAAGCCCAATGCAAGCAATCATCGATAGAGATCATGGAAATGATATGTTGTGTGGTCCACATTTCACATCCCTCTCTCTGGGTGTATATGGCTTTCTTCACTGAACAATTGGAACTAGTTTGGGACATTTCATTGTTGAAGAGAGCCATGTCCATCAGCATTGATCATCATATAGTATTGTTGCTGTGTATATTGATCTCCTGGTTCTGCTTGTTTCACTCAGCATCAGTTCATGTAAGTCTCTCCAGGCCTCTCTGAAATCATCCTGCTGGTCGTTTCTTATAGAACAATAATATTCCATAACATTCGTATACCATAATTCAGCTACTCTTCAATTGATAGGCATCCATTCAGTTTCCAGTTTCTAGCCACTACAAAAAGGGCTGCCACAAACATTCTTGCACATGTGAGTCCCTTTCCCTCCTCTAAGATCTCTTTGGGATATAAGCCCAATATGTTCATCTTCCTTAGTTCAGATCTGGCCTCAGACATTTCCTTGCTGTGTGACCCTGGGCAAATCACTTAACTCTTTGTCTCAGTTTTCTCATCTATAAAATGAGTTGGAGAAGGAAATCACAAACACCTCAGTTTGCCAAGAAAACCTGAAATAAGGTTATTAAGAGTTGAACATAACTGAAAACTGACTGAACAACAAATTTGTTTTCTACCATCATTCAGATTTACGCAACTTCATACAGTACATTGAATTGTATAGCCATTGAGATTTCTTATTCCATGGTTGAAATAGTATCTCTCCTCTTCTTTTTGGTACCTACCATCTAGGAACTTTGAGAGAAGTGTGGAAATGGTTATTTAATTTAATTCTCCAAGGTTTTTGTGTTATTGTTGATTTTTATTTTTAAAAGTCATAGCATGATGAATCTTTTTAATAAAGACCTGTTTGCCCTGGTAGCTTAAAGAAAGGTTTTTATGTTGAATCTACATTAGCGTTTGGTTTTGGAACATGTGACAAATTTTGATATTGTTAGTTTCCATAAAGGAATAGAGATTGAAGATATTTTCTTTAGTTTTGATGGGCAACAGAATACTAAAATACTTATTTTTATGGCTTTGTTTTAATTTTTTTCTCTAACAGGATTCAGTTTAATCTATAGATATTAATAATTTGGCCCCTAACCAAAATTATATTTTATTTTTTCCTTTGCTTTCAGAGAATTTAGATTTACATCAGAAGTTCCTATACGACTTGATTACCATGGGAAGCACGTATCAATGGATCAGGTTTGTTAACTTTATTTGAAAATACTTGTTAAAAGTTTGTTTATTCCTTTAATTTTCTGAGTATGTTTGTGTTTGTACACTTGCTTTTTTGGAATTTAAAAAATTCAATCAGTTATAAATGTCTCAAGACATGAAACCTAGGGGAAAGGATTGTACTATAAGTCAGTTGATGCACATTTATTAACACTTGTACTGTGTTAAGTACTGTTATACAAATATGAAAAAAAGTACTATGATCAGGAAGCTTACAATTCAGAGACGGGTTTGGGAATGGGAGAAGACAACATACAAAAAGAAGCTGAAAGATAAGGGGAAAGAGAGAGCATCCAACATGGAGAACATAGAGAACTCAGGAAAATCTCAAAGTGGTGTAGCCAGATGAGAAAGGATATGTTTTGAATTGAGTTCCCTTCTTAAATGGAAGTTACCTTGTAGAGGGTATGAGATTTTCTGTCTCATGAGTTTCCTAGAACACAAGGAATAAAATCAGAATAGTCTAAAGTAGTGCAGCTCTATACCAAATGTACAAAAAACTGAACTTCTGCCTAAAATATCTTTATGTATTTATTCACAAACATATGTATATCTGTGAGTTTATACTCACAATATATACATGTATAAAAGTTTATCCAGGTCTTACACATTCCTTTGTTTTCACTTTGTTCTGTATTTCCCCTGTCTTCCCTCTATCTTTTAAAAATACTTTTATGTTTTTCCCTGTATCTGTCACTGTCCATAAATCCAACTCCTTTTTTTCTACTTTCATCTCTTCTGTACTTCCTTACAGTAAATAAGAATAGTCAGGTCAATTAAATGAAGATATTGGTCATATATAAGAATCCATACCTTTAATGAATCACATTTCTGCCAAGAGGAGGAGGAAGAAGACATGCTTCATTTTCACTGCTTTAGTCAAAATTTTCAGGTCTTTCTGAGTTGTTTCCCTCATATAATTGTGATCATTGTATAAATTGGTCTTCTGTTTCTGGTTATTTCACTTTATATCAGTTCGTATTTATCTTTCCATCTTGCTCTGAATCTTCATATTCCTCATTTCTTATAGTGCATTAAGATTCCATTATGTTTATATGGTAGAAAATCTCTCTTCTTGGTATTCTCAGGTCAAAATTAGAACAAGCAACAGACAGTTGGTTCATATGCTGTTGCATTTCAGCCTCAGAGGCTGCATTGAGTATACAATCATCTCCCAACAAAGTCATATATCAGCTCTCTCTCTATTTTAGTCTGAGCTTTTCAAGTTAGTTTGTCATCACTGCGGTAGCTGTCCTTGATGCTGTTTTTGTCCTTGTTAAAGGCATAGGACTACCCAGCATGTCATTTGTGCATCAAAGAAGTCATTGTACACTATGAACAAAGCAAAATTTTAGTAGCATCCCCCCCAAAAAATTCCTTATCTCAACTGTTCAGATGAACTGATTGTGTCTGGCCTGTGGTAGACCCTTCAGAGCTCATACTGGACACATCAGTTCATCACACTGTACTGTGACCCCAACGTCCTATTGTCATCGATTTTCTCTTCAAGTGCAAAGAATGAGCAAAACAACACTGCTTTCATATATGATTAATTAAGATACTATCCTATATAGCCTACTTAGTTATTACTAACTGATGAGCATTTGTTTTGTTTCTAGTTCTTTGCCATCATAGGGAAATTTTGCTATAAATATTATTGAACCTATAAACCCTTTTTCCTTGTACCTGACCTTTTTGGGATACAAATCTAATAATAGTATTGCTGGGTCAAAAAGTATGTACATATTGTGAATGGTAGCAAAATCTTGTAATCTCTGATTTAGGGTAATGCTAAAACTGTGTAGATGGCTAAAACTTAGGAGTTCTGAGCTTTATTAGGGCCAAAGACAAGAATCTTATTACATCCTTATTAGGGAGTTCTCAGAAGTGGAAGAGGTGCTGAGCATGAACATTAGATTGGCCAAGAAGTGGCAAATGGTTCAGGTCAAAAATTGAGTAGATCAAAATTTCTATACCATTCAATGAGTAAACATTCCACACTAGATAAGATAGACTCCAGTTGTTCAGTTCTCCCTCAAACAAAAAAGAACAAAACAAAAACCCCCGCAAAGAATATGTACAATTTAGAGACTTTTTAATTGTAGTTCTAGATTATTTTCCAGAATGATTGAATCATTACACAGCTCTACCAACAGTACAGTATATTCTCTGTTGTCTCACAATCTTAATAACGATTGGCTGTTTTCCTTTTTGGTAATTACTTTCTATTTCTTACTGAAATTTTTTTGTTGTTACAGAAGTTTTCAATGTTATGTAATCAGAATTGTTAATTCACATTTGCTTTTCATGAAAGTTAGATGTTTTCAGGATAAGTTAAGTATTGCTTAATTTAAAAATACCATGCATGAAATTAATAATAGTTTTTGTTGTATATATTCACAAAGTACATTTTCACTTATTAAAATGTTTAAACTCCATCATTTTGACTTACCTAAGGATAAATTTAATGGGAAAATAATAAGACACATATATCTTATTGTTTTCAAAGAAAGTTGCCCTTTTTTATTTTAAAGGGTACATTAGCTGGCATTCTGATTGGTCTTGCTCAATTAAATTGTTCTGAATTGAAGTTGAAGAGGCTTTTCTATCGACATGGGTGAGTTGAGTTGTTATGTGAAACTTATGTACTGAAATTAGTTAAAGTAGGTTAAAACCTAATTTTACTAAGTAGCATAATTTAAAAGTAGTTTTTAGACAGAAACTTCATTTTTAATAGAGCTAAGGAGGAGTCAAGAGATAGCATGATGTAGAGGAAGATCTGAGTTTATAACCTGCCTCTGATATACTACTAGCTTTGTGACCTTTGAGAAAACTCTTAAACTCTCTGAACTTCATGCAAATTTCCAATTCTTGTTAAGTTGTAGATGAGTTGTGATTTACCTGAAGAGCATTATCATACCAACAGTGAAACCACCAATTCTTGATGTCTTATTGAAGAAAAACTAATTTGTATTGCATACAAATATAATTTCTTAGGTCAAGGTTTAGCCTTCATAAAATGATGTAATAATAATTATCATTATTACTGTTACAAAGTGAGATAGCATTACAAAATATTAACACTTTTTTTACACTAAAATTTAAAAATATATTTGCTAGTAAATTATCTATAAGATAAATACTATCATGGCTAGGAACTAATTGGAAACTTAAAGTTCTTATTTGTTCTGTGCTTCTGAATGCCAAAAATTCTAATTTCCATAAAATTTGTAAAATTAAAGTAATAGAAAGCAGAACTGTTTGTTAACTTTAGTATTAAATAAGTATTTGTATGCAATTCTATATGTTAACATATTTAGAGAAACTTGAATTGGAATTTAGAAGATTTAAAATATTTTATTTTTAACAAACTATGATTTAAAAAAAATTTAGTGGAAAACTTAACAAATTCACAAATTTCTTCCATATTTACTAATAGTTATTTACTATATAGTTTGCTAGGTGTAGACAAATTATTTTCTTATGCGATTGCGGAATGGCTTAATGATATTAAGAAGAATCAGCTGCCAGGAATTCTGGGAGGTGTTGGGCCTATACATTCACTAGTACAATTAGGTGAGTCAAATTTTGTTTTATAAGAGTTTGGGGAATGGATAGTCATCTAACTAGAGTGTGACAGGACAGTTACTGAGATTTAGTTTAATTAATTTTGTCTTTGTATTCTAGTACAAGGCCTGAAGGACTTGGTCTGGTTACCAATAGAGCAGTACCGAAAGGATGGCCGTATTGTAAGAGGATTTCAGAAAGGAGCAGCTTCATTTGGTACTTCAACAGCAATGGCTGCTTTAGAACTAACAAACAGAATGGTTCAAACTATACAGGTATTTTTTATGGCTATGAAACTATGATTGAAATTTTTATTAAAAAGTTATTTTAAATAAAACTGCTGTTTAAATTGCATAGTTTAAATGTGGGAAAGGTTAATATTAGAAATTAGGATGATTTAGCCATTGATATATTTTAATCACTAACATTAACATTAACTTTATTCCAAAGATAGTGTTACCAACTTATAGAATAAAGCACAAATAAATGGTCAGATGTTTGCATGTTCAAATAAGTTTAAAGAGGTTAAGTTAGCAGAATTGTAATATTTCTTATTTGGAAACAAAGATCAGAATCAAATTTAGTGGAGCAAACACTTTTGGATTTTGGAGAGCTGGCTGCGACTTTAAAATGCACTTCTGTGTGGAAGTCCTAAGTGCTACAATTTTGTTGAATATATATATATATATATATACACACACACATATATATATATATATTATGTTAACAATTTCTATAAAATTAGGATCCAGTTATTCTTTTTTTTGTTTGAGTAAAAATTTATGCATATTTTTGAATATAAAAACCCCAAAACATCAAACTATAATATATATTAAATATATATTTGAAGTTATCCTCTTAAGGAAGTTTTGACTTTTAGTAAAAGATAGTATGTCTTAAAAATTTGAATAAATGTATTCAAATGTAGTTGGTTTACAGGAACATTTACTGTTTGTTGTAGAATTTATACGTAGGCCAAGAATCTCGTAAGAAAATGTTTGTTATCTACTGTTTTATTGAGAATTCTTTACTTATTTTTGGTACAACCATCCAGGCGGCAGCAGAGACTGCTTATGACATGGTATCCCCTGGTACAATTTCAATTGACCCCAAAAAGATCAAAAGATTTTCTCATCATCGCTTAGCACATCAGCCAGTAGACTTGAGAGAAGGTGTGGCCAAAGCATATAGTGTTGTAAAGGAGGTAAGTGTATACTAAGCCTGTAGTAAGTTCAAAATCATTTTGAGTAATTTCATGTCTTTCATCAAAAATCTTATTATGTTTATTGGAAATAGTTTCAAAGTGACAAATAGTATAATTTTGAGAGAATTGTTAATACCATATATGAATTGCTATAATCTTATAGAAGTTATTCATCCATTTACTAACTAAGCCTTCTAATGATGACCTGCTCTGCACTCAGGTAGGCTCATTCTTAGACAAAAACCAGATTAAAGTATCACAAGTATAAAAACATTGTTTCTGATTGAATTAATCTTTTTAATTGAGGTTTCCATATTGAAATCTTCTCAAAAGCAGTTTTATTCTGGGATTATGAGAATTAGGTTTTTTGAATTCAGTAGCTTTTGCTCCAAAAAAGTTTGAGTAGAACTGAAAGGCTACAGGAAAAGATTTAATTATTTTAAGGCACAGAGGGAAAGGAAATAAATTGCTAAGAATTAATTCATGGAGATAAAATTGCATGAAGAGCTGTAGAGATTACAACTAAACAAAAGCCAGGTTTGGGTCAGCTTTTACTTTTAAAAAGTAAAAAGATTTAGGAAGGGTGCAAGCCAGGGTACAAAAAGATGATTAAGGAAATGAGATAATGAATTTGAAAAGTAGAATTTAGATGAGCAAGTTGCAGAAGTGTCAGTATAATATTAAAAAAAATCCAGGGTTGCTAGATGGTTAGAAATGGTAAAAGGACTCATTTAGACTGCATTTCAATTATATATTAAAAACTTAAAAGAGGAGGAGCTATAATCAAATAAACAGTATACATATACTGTATGATAGTAAATATTTCTCCCATTTAGATTTTAAAAACTGAAGAGGACAAAAACAATTATAGATCTTTTCTGTCTTTTAGAGTAGAATTTTGACTTTGGATATTTTGGGAGGGGTAGGAGGAGAGCACAGCAATTGAGGTTAAATGATATGATCAGGGTCACACAGCTAGTAAGTGTCAAGTGTCTGAGGTCAGATTTGAATTCTGTGTAGAATAGAATTCTTAAAATATTTTTATTTGTGTTAAAGATTTTTATCAGTTTTGATCATAGTTCACAGTATTGGTTATTGCCATAGCTGTGGCTTTAAAGTGTTAATTTCAATCTCCTTTTCATCTTTTTTCTTTTAAAAATTTGTTTTCTGGAATTGCTATATTGAATAGAAGAAATGAAGTCTTCATTTCCTTGCCCTAAAGAAGCATCACTAGATAGATATTTTCTGTAAATTTTCTTGTTGGCATATCATAAAATTCTTTCTGGATTATAAAAATAAATTACAATTTTTCTTGCTTTATAATTTCTTTTGTACATTTTCATTTGATCATTTCATCCCAAGTACTGGGATATTTATTTGTAAGATTTTAATATTTGATGGTCAAGATAATTTTCATGGAATTTTAAGTATAAGGAAAAGAAAATTTGTTGTAGCATTATTTATGTTAAACAGATTTTTTCCTTTCTCTGTTGAATTTACTTAATACATTTAAAACTAAAAAATTCATACAATTTGTTGTTAAAATCACCCTTTATTCTAAATAATTACATTATTGATAGGGGTTAAGTGAGTTGCCCAGGGTCACACAGCTGTATTAAGTCTCTTAGACCAGATTTGAACTCAGGTCCTCCTGACTTCAAGGCTGGTGCTTTATCCACTGTGCCACCTAGCTGCCCCTGATAGCTATCTTTTCTAACAAATTAATTTAAATGATATTAAAGCAGTTATTTGCTATTTAAATTGTTACTTTCAAATCAAAAGATTTTTCTTGCTAAGCTCTTTCTGCCAGAAAAGTTACTTTTAGGTTATTAAATGTGTATTTGAGGTACTTAATCTTAATTAGTGTTGAGAAAATCCAATCAGACAAAATAACATTACAAGGGACAGCTAATTTCATAGGAATCATAGTTACAAACTCAATCTAGTGATGCCATAGCAGGGTCTCATAATTTTCATGGGTATATTTGGTTATAGTAATGAAATATGATATATTGAAATATTCTTTTTTTGTACAGAAATTGCACAATAAAATGTTAAATCATACTTTTATTTTAAACGAGAATTTAAAATGAAAATTATTTGATGGGTTGTCTCTGAAGCATAATTTGTTTTTCTAATCATGAATGAAATTTTGATTAAATAGACTAAAAATATGTGTTTCACTTCAAATGAAAAACTCCATAAAATTCAGAAGGATTTTGTTGTTGTTGTTCCAGTAAGTATTCTTTTTTTCTCTCTCCACCAGGGTATCACAGATACTGCTCAAACCATCTATGAAACCGCTGCTAGAGAGCATGAGAATCGGGGTGTTACTGGAGCAGTAGGAGAAGTCCTCCGTCAGATTCCACCAGCTGTAGTTAAGCCTTTGATTGTTGCCACAGAAGCAACATCAAATGTTTTAGGGGGAATGAGAAACCAAATTAGACCAGATGTTCGACAAGATGAATCACAAAAGTGGCGTCAAGGGGAAGACTGATAGTTTCAACATGACTCTTTAGAAGATAATGAAAGTGGAAGTAAGGAACATGATATTCCAGTGGCAGCTTTAGGTAGAACTAATGTAAATTTACTGTGTTTATCTCAGGAGCAGAAGCTTTTCTTAGGCAATTTCATATCTACCTACTCAACTTGTAGCCAAAACCTTCCATGCATTTTAGGGCAAGTTTGATACTTGCCTTTAGAAATGACTATTACTTATGATGTGTGATAGCTAGTTCCACATGTTTTGGTTCATGTACTTGCTTTTATGAAAACATAAACCATATAGTTCTTTTATGATGGCTGAGGTATTATTAGAAGCAGCCCTCATGAAATTCATGTTTTCTGAGCCCTTAAAGATTCTTTATTTGTCAGTTGTTCTTTGATGCATAAAACTAAAAACATTACATGTTCAAAATATCTGTTTTGTTTGTGATAATAGAAGTGTGTGAGTAATAGAAGCAAATGGGATTCTTATTAGGAATATGTGGAAGATTGACATGTATTGAAAAAATGAATTTAATATTTATATTTTAAAGAACAATCTTTGAATATATTATGTAACATACATATATGACATATGCATATACATGCCCTTGTTTTTAATAGACTTTTTTTTTGGGGGGGATGACATTTTTAGACATGTTTTATTGTGTTGCACTTTAAATAATTTATTCTGCAAAATATGTAGATAATTACAAGGTCATGTACATTATTCTTGTGTGAGTTAGAAACTTATAAAGAGGAATGTGATAAAGATTTTTGGCAAAAAAAAAAACATGTTTATTTAACTTTAAATGAAATTGTTCATTTTGTGCCTGACTGACTAAAAATTATATCTTTAGTTTAAATAGAGATTTTTGAGCTTGATAGGACTGTGTGGAGTGTGAGGAAAGGAAGATTTTCAATCTTTGCTTTTTTTAGGTTAACAGTAACTTCACTTTCATTAATTATTTCAAATTAAGAATTTTATCAGGATAACTACATTTTAATAGCCTGCATTTTTGGGGGGAATAAAATAAGTCCATTTCAAAGTAAAATTGTTTTAATTGCCCCTATATACTTTATATTCTGTAGAATATGTTCAGAGAATTGAAATTATTTATCCCAAGATTCTTAGAAAAACTTTCTCAAGACTGACTAGTTAATATCAAATAAATCACTATCCAGGCATAAGATAGAATTTTCTACCCACAACAATTTTCTTGGCTACATACATGTGAGATTTATAACATGCTAGTTCAAATTCTCTGTTAGTAGGAATTTCAGAATGTTACTTTTTAAGTCATAAGCTAGAAAATTTGTTTGATTTTCCAATTAAAAAAATATCAGTGTTAATAGAGGTCCCAATTACTTTAAGATGTTAAAAAAAGAAGTTTTGAATCTTCTGTTTTTCTCTTTTTAGAAATTTTAAAAGAGAGAATCTTAGCCCATCTGTGCATCCCTAGAGCAATTGACACCAATTAACTGGACAAGTACAGCACATTTTTTTTTGCCAAATATAACACCAATTAAGCAAATTAGTTATACCATTTTGTTATTATTAGGAGTTAATCTTTTTCAGGAGAAGTCCATATATGTGTTGCATATAAAATCCTCAGAATGTCCTTTTAAAGTGGAATAACAACTAACTATATATCAAGATACGTGTTTTATGAATTTATGACCTTAGGTGAAAGTTTATTACTTATACAACGAAGACATTTAGTTTTCATTCTTTTACTTTTTTCTGGTCTTTCTGTAGTCACATTATGCAGATACATAGTCCAGAGAAATAAAAGTCCAATTCTAACATGCACTCTTAAGTAATTAACAAATATCTTTTAGAAATTGCTTTCATAAATTCTTCTTTAACAAGTATGTATATAAGCTCCAATTGTATAGAACACTATTTGCACATTCAGGCCAACAGTCAATACTAATGCATTATAGCAAAGGAGTAGATAAATTTTGTTAGTTTACATGAAATGTACCTTTACTAAAGTTGTGTATATGTACAATACCTGTATTTAAATATTTGTATAATATTTAGCATCTTTAAATAAAACGCAGTGTCCTTCCAAATGTATTGATGTTTTTGGAATTTTAAGTAACTTTTTTTTTTTTTTTTGATCGAGTGCTTGCTTAAGCTGAGAAAATCTTATTGCTTTGATCTTTTCACTGAAATAGTGCTGAGTATTTATGAGGCCATCAGCCTTTTAAATGCTTCTAGTAACTTGAACTTACTTTTTGACTTGCAGTGTTCCCTACTTAATTTAATGTAGTTGAAATTCACAACCTCTTGTCAAATTAGATAATGTGTATAAAGTGCTTTATAAATATATTTTTATTAAGAATATTTAATATTGCACTTAAATAGTTATTTAATAGGGAGAAAAGGTGAAACAAGTTTTTACCTTCTTGGATGCTACTGTTAGATTATCCCCTTTTCATATTAAATCTCTTTACTATTAGTAATGCTCCATAATTACAATCATTTACAAATACATTGAATGCTGAACATATGCTTTATGTGTGAAAGTTTAAAAAAAAACAAAAACAAGCAACCTTGCCTTTAGCTTTGTATTTTTAATTTAATGAAATGGTAGTGAAGATTTTTATGTCCCTTCAAGATTATTTTTATATAATGAAATTAGTAAAATCTAGAGGGGTTTTTTTTCCCATTCTTAAAATGTGAGTGGATAGCTTTGAATTAAAACTTGGGGGGAAAAAACAAACAAGAAAAAACACTTTATTTTAAAAAAACATTAAAAATTGAAATATTTCTTATTTTTAAAAATTAAACTCAGAATTTAGACTTCATTTCTTTGTTTTGTTGAAGTTTAGTTCTTGTGTTCTATTCATAACTGTACAATGTAACCAACCAATATTTAATCACGAGGGTCGATTTTGTGCAGACCCTTTATGTCGCCTTCCTACAACTATGTCCTATTTGATCAGTAGAGTTGTTATTAATGCTCTATCCAAGAATGTGGAACAGTAATAACAAGAACAAGCATAATTTAAATTCATGATTTTTTTTAATGGTCCAGTTTTGGGAAAGCTTTGATAGACAAAAGACTTTGAACTAAGCACTTAAAAATGAAGTTTAAGATTGTCTTTTTTTTTTTTTTTTTTTTTTTTTTGCTGAGGCAGTTGCGATTAAATGACTTGCTCAAGGTCACACAGCTAGGCAGTGTTAAGTGTCTGAGGTCAGATTTGAATTCAGGTCTTCCTGACTTAAGGGCTGGTGCTCTATCCACTGTGCCACCTAGCTGCCCCAAAATTGTCTTTTTAAAAAAATTATTGCCACAGATAATTGTCCCCATAAGAAGCAGGCTGGGGCATTGGACTAGTTGTCAGAAGACCCAAGTTATAGTCCTGGCACTACCTTTACTTCACTGTATGACTTTGAACAAGTCATTTCCTAGTTATGGGCCTAAATTTTCACATTTGTAAAATGAAAAGGTTGCATCACGATCATCTCCATGGTCCCTTAGCAGTCCTAAGACACTGACTGTGTATGGATTTAAAAAGTGGCTACTACTTCTTAGGGGGGGAAAAAAAACAAAAAACATTTAAAATATATTAATAATGTGATTATAGTAACATATATGTACTATATATTTTTTAAAATTTGTATACTGTAGAAGACTTGGTTATAAGCCAGGAGTGAATAGTTCTTGTCCCCAGCACCTCCAATTTAGCTTTGTGACATGGAGTGAACTGATTAGCTTTCAGCTTCACTTTGCTTAGTATTGAATTACTAGGATTGTCACAGAACCTTTTTTTGGGTTGGACTGAGTTTAGTATAACCTTCAGGTGGGAATTTTATTTATTCCTTCCTCTGCTCCCCTTTAATTATTAAAAGTTCCTTAAATCAGGGGGAATGTTCATGAAGTTCTTTCAGTTCCTTGAATGTAAGGCATTGTGTAAACACAAGGTGATACCTATACTATTATATGTATATAATCATGTGTATGTATGTTATTTAAACATGTTTTCAAACATTAGAATGTGTTGAATATTTCATGATCTGTCCTTAAGCATATTAAATGTAAGTTTAAGTTACACTTCTTTTGATGCTACTAAGTGCTATGTTTGTACAATATGTGTAAATAATGTAAAATTTATAAATTTCATTTGCCATCTCCAGATGTCTTACATTTTATTATAGAGTGTACAGTTACTCATATTTATGAAACTTGTTCCTTGCAAGAGTTTTAATCCCATTTATTTTTCAGTATGATCTTAGCCAGTTCAGCAAGCATTTATTAGTCAAATACTATGTAGAAGACAGTCTATACATTCTAACAGAGAATATCCTATATTGTGTAGCTGAAAATAACTCAACCAGCTTCCTTTGGTTTTATTTGTAAGCATCCTTTTTTGATCAATCATTAGTGAATCAAAGGTAGAAACATTGCTTTAATACGCAATACTAACAATGTATTTAGCTTAAAAACTTGAGTATTTCAACATTTCATGCACATATTTATATTGATGTTTTTCTCTTTTAAAAAATAACCTTTTTTGCCTATTAAAATTTGACCTTTTTAAATTTCTGGAGTTGTTTTTTTGTTTTTGTTTTTGCAACAAATATCTAGGATACTAAAATTTAGCACCAGCGCTCTGTTTTGAAGGGTCAGGTACTTTGGAGATCTTAAGTGATATATTTTCATCCTTAGTGCACCAGATTGATTCAGATTCTCAAAAAACAACTTTTTTAGTACTTTACTCTTTCAAATGTATTTTTGTATAAAAAGAAATAATTTCTGATAGCTGGTTATGTTATTTGTGTATTATTTCTGAAAACTGCAATATACCTTTTCTATGTTAAGAAACTGGGGATTGTGGCCATAAATTGCCTAACATTCATATTGGAAGCTTTATATATAAGCATTTTGATTTGTTACAGATGCAGAAGTTAAATTACTATGAATAAAAGATTATAAAGTTTACAAGTATTTATTATTGTCAAGTTGTCCTAATAAACTGTTAATTGTTCATGTGATATTTTTTTAAAATGCCTGTGCTGTGTGATTAATGTTGTGGGAATGAAGTATAATGGTATGATTAAAGTATTTCTATGGATTGAATTCTCTTAGAGGAAATTAATTTTTTCTTTTGTGATAGAGGCTTTCAGATCTTAGGATCCAGAGATTTTTAGAACTAGAAGGGATGGTTAGAGGTCTTCAAGTCCAATCTCCTCATTTGTGACTTGCAGCTAATAAGTTTGTGAAGCATGATTTACACTCAGGTCT
The DNA here is from genome assembly GCA_023553655.1 of Myrmecobius fasciatus. NCBI lineage: Eukaryota > Metazoa > Chordata > Mammalia > Dasyuromorphia > Myrmecobiidae > Myrmecobius > Myrmecobius fasciatus. The sequence continues at coordinate 158,886 of JAJPUD010001145.1, forward strand.
TCCTAACTGTAAGCCAGCTGCTCTATCCACTTTACTATTTAGTTATAATGAATAACTACACCATAGCTTTGACATGATGGTATTTTTAAACATGTGGAATTGTGAATTGAGGTTCACAGAAAAGTAAGTCTGAAAGAAACCTTGTATTTTAAAAGCCAGAATGTTCATACAATAACTTGAGTTTTAGAAGACCTTAGTCATGTAACAGAAAACATCCTAATTGACCTTAGTAATCATCTAGTCCATCTAGACTACCTGTTTCCCTTATTTTACAGAGGACAAAATAGGCTGGAAGAGAAAAGCTATTAATCTTATTATTTCATTATTCTTTCATTCGTGACCCTTTATTTCTCTCTTAAAAACCTCATTGTGGCAAGGAACTAATCTTCAATTTGGGAAGCACAAATGGATGGAGCACGAACTCTGGCAAGTCCAAGCCATAAAAGACTTTTAAGTCCAGGCAAAGACTGAGTGAACAGTTGTGTGCCTACTATGCAAGAAATAAGCTAAGCTCAGCAAAGTTTGTTAGCAATGAACAAATGAAGAGACAAATGAAAAGTCCAAGAGAGGGCTTCTGGGTAATATTAGGCTAGCTAATAAATTGGTAATCAGTAGTTTTGGTAACCAAAGACAAAACCATGGAGATCATTGAATGCCCAAACCTTTGGAAAAGAGGGTGCCTCTGATAGGTGAAAATCTTATTTGTTGAACAATTAAAAGATGGGATAGACTTTGAAATGACAAGGTGGGTTGAAAGCCTTCAGCTCATATTGCTGAGAACAGGGCTTGGTCATGAGACTTAAGTCACCTCCAGCAATGTAGACAAAGGAATCCATCTCTGTCCAGACCATTCTGATTGTTTTTCTCCTTCATATGAATTAGGTTACTCTAAACTCTTTTGGAGGGTTGCCAGCACATAGGCTTAATTCATTAGAAATGGAATTCACCTACATTAGATTCTATTTACACTCTAAACAGAAATAAGGTCTACTAGTTGCATGGGATACTGCCCAAGTTTAAAGAGCATGTTTCTAGAGGATTTGGGCAATCTCATCCATTAGCAGTGTCCTTCAAAGATTAATGGATTTCCAAGGAGTTAGTCCCTGAATGAGAAAATAGAAAAAGCCTTAATCCTAACTTAATAATTAGGTTATTAATATAATGGAAAATATTTCTCACCAAAGATTTAGCCAGCAGATGGAATTTTTAATCACACACAGCCACTCACAGACCATCTCCTATGGATGTCATAGAGAGAAATTAAGGAGGGGAAACATGCTAAAGAAATCACAGATGCTTCAACAATTAAATTATGTTGTCAGGTTATGGCAGGTAAGGTTAACTTGCCAAAGAACATTGGGCAAATTAGTTGGGAGAACTAATCCATGAAATGAGGAAAGGAGGCCAGGTATCTTCCTCCTAATTAAAAGGAAAATGAGGTTGGTCTCAATATCTAGAAGAACCAAGAATGTTTTCCTTATGCACATGCATGTGCCTGCCATGTGTTAGGTACCCTACTAAGTGTTGGGGGTACAAGTAACTTACAGTCTAATGAAAACAACATGCAAACATCTATATACAGGATAAATTGGAGATAATCTCAAAAAGCACAAGATTCTTGAGGATTAGGAAAGCCTTCTTGCAGAAATTTTGTTGAGACTTATTAGAAACTAGGGACGTCAAGTGGAGAAAAGGAGAGAAGAGAATCCCAAATATAGGGGAAAGCCTGGAAGTATGAGATACTGAATAATAAGGAATGGATGTAAAAAAGTAATGTGGGAGTTTGACAAGAGTAGTAAGGTCAGTTTCACTAGATGAGAGTATGTATTGAGGGGATGGGAGTGGTAAAGTGAAAGAAGATGAAAAGTGTGGGAGTGGAGTGGAAAAGTAGGGATGGAGATAGGTTATGAAGCGTTTTAAATATCAAACAGGATTTTTATATTTGATCCTAGAAATTATAGGGAGGCACTGAAATTTTGTGAATAAAATTTGGAGATCTGTGCCCAGTGCTTGGAGAGATTTAAGTCAACAAGAATTCATGAAGCACATACTATGTTTTAGGCATGGAAAATACAAGTGAAAACAGTTTTGAAAGTTAACATTTTAATGAGGGATATCAAAACAAAAGGTAAAAAGAGGAGGGGAAAGGAGCATGGTAAAACTTGAAAAAAAGTCAGAGGAAGGAAATGAAGAACTAGATGGCCTGGGAGCTTTCCTTAAAATGAAAGTTCTGAAAGAACCTGGTCAGTTCGTTCCAGGTGTGAAGGCTGCTGCAGCATGGTGGAGAAAGTTCAGAGTACCAGAAGTAAATCCTGAAAAGTTATGAAGGTCAAGAAAGAGGGAGATGAAGAAAAGGCCATCAGATATAACAGTTGAACTAGTTAGATGATTTATAAACTTCAGTATGTAATCCCTACCCTGGTTATTCACTAACTTCTTGAGGTATGTATACTCAAAACATGAAATTTTAATGATAAATTCAGACAACCAAGATTCTTATTAGAGCCTAAGGTGGGGATACTGGCCCCTGCCCCAAGTGAGTAATCTCCCCTGAAAGACCCATTTAGCCTCATCACCCTGGTAGATTGGTATTGTCTTCCATGATTCTCCTGTCTGAAATATGGCTTCTTTGTAAAATTTTTGCGCTCCTACTGCTCTCAGTGGGCATCACTTCCAAGACTTTATTAAGTTTGTCCTTATAATCATTCTTTCTCTTTCCCTTTCTACTGGCTCATTCCCTCCTGCCTACAAATGTGCTCAATTCTCCCTCATACCTTAAAAAAAAAAAAAAAGCCTCACAAATTCTCCTTGAGGTATCCCATATCTCTTTCTGAAACTCCTAAAAATTGCTTCCATTGCCTCATTTTGTTTCACTTCTCAACCTCATGTAATCTAACCTCCAACTTTATTACTTAATTGAAACTGCTCTCTCCAAAGCTGTTAATGGTTTCTTAACTGCCACATTTGATAACTTCCTTCTCTCTTTGCCCAATCTAATGGTTCTTGAACTCTGCACTATATGACAGTATATATAGACTATCCTTCCTCCTAGATATTTGGTCCTCTTTTGCCTTTTGTGACAGTTGACTTCATTCTCTTAACGGGATCATTCTAAACTGTTGGGCCTCTTTTCCTTTTCTGTGATTTCATTAACTCTCATGTATTTAATGATCATTTCCATATAGCTAACTCACAGATCTGTATTTGCAACTTAATTATTTTTCTTTTCTATATTATATCACCAACTATCTAGTGGGCAATTTTCTTTTTTATCTATCTGTCTTTAAGTTTATTATTTTTTGGTTGGAAGAGGAAAAAAAAAACAGAAAAAAAAAGAAGTGAACACATGTATTGATTTACATTCAATTTCATAGTTCTTTTGCTGGATATACATGGCATTTTCTGTCCAAAATCTATTGGGATTGCTTTGGAACACTGAACCACTGAGAAGAACCAAGTCTTTTATAAGTTGTTCATCACACATTCTTGCTGTTACTGTGTACAATGCATTCCTGGTTCTGCTTGTTTTGCTCAACATCAGTTCCATGTAAATCTTCCACAACTTATTCAGCCATTCCCCAATTGATGGGCATCTCATTTTCCAATTCTTTGCAATCACAAAAAGAACTGCTGCAAGCATTTTTCACATGTGCATCTTTTCCCCTTTATGATTGCTTTGGGATCCAGACCTAATAGAGACACTGCTAGACCAAAGAATATGTACAGTTTGATAGTCCTTTGGACATAGTTCCAAATTGCTTTCCAGAATGGTTGGATCATTTCACAACTCCACCAACAATACATTAGTTTCCTATTGTACATTTTCAATGGATTTCAAGTTCATGTTTAAAACAGATTTTGTCTTTTCCCACAAACACATCCATCTTCTGAAATTTCTTATTGCTGACAAAGACCTTTAGATAATGTCTATCCATGCTATCTGCAATCCATGTGTGTGCATTTAAACAATCCCGCTTCTCTTCCCTTTACCTCCCATATATCTACTATATCCATATACGTACATGCTGTCTCTCCTGACTAGAGTATAAGCTCCTCAAAGGCAGAGGTTGTTTCACTTCCATCTTTGTATCCCCAGCACCTAGTTTTGTGTGTAGTATGTATTATAATAATGATAAATGTTTGTTGATTGACTCCTGAAACATTTAGGAAAAAATGATCATAGGATAATAAATTTAGAACTAGAGAAGACTTTAGCCATGTAGTCCAACCCCTCTAACTTTAGAGATGAGAAGCAGAGACTCATGCACACAACTTACCCAAGGTCACATATGAAATAAGTTTGAGAGTAAAAATATAAGCATTAATAATAACTACCTTTTTATTTTCTATTTTATTTTTATTAAAATTTTTTTTTCTATTTACCTTTTTTTAAAAAATATTTATTCATTCTCACACTAATCTTTACTGGACAACCTGCTGCTTTTGCCCTAACTGGGAACTCTTCATGGCTGGATCTGTGTTCTTAGTTCTTCTGGGAGGGCTCCCCTGCCCCCCCCCCCCCCAGCTCCATTCCGTTGTATCACTTTCCTGTGAAGGGGACTGAATCCCATAATCTGGTCTAGTTGATCCCACATTGTGGGCTTTGAGAACCAAATATGCTTGTCTCTATCCCAGACTTAAGCTGGAGTTTGTCCAAAATGGGCTCAGAATATTCCTTTAGAGAGGCATAGTTTACAACTTTAGGTTCTGAGTCTGGGATTCTGGTCTCTCAGAGATCTCTGGATGTTAGCTTGGGGCCACAGACTTTGTCCATGAGCATCTCTGAGCATTCCTATCCTGCTATATTACCTCAAGTATTGGGTCCATGATCTTTGACCATCCCTCTTATGCAAATCTGCCTTGGACATTTGCCTATACATCAAATTTGGAAACTTCATCTGGAAAGGACCTACTTTCAGATTTTCCTTTGATTTCCCATTTACTACGTCTTGACATTCTTCTTAGATCATTTTGGAGTGATTGTTGAGGTAGTTGGACTGTACTGTTACTCCTAGCTCCACCATCTAGGATACTTCTCTGTACCATGCCTCCTTAATTGTGACAGAACTGGCTCTTTTCAATGTTTCTCTTACAGGTTGAAAGGACAGGTTTTTTTTTTTTTTTTTTTTT